>VFFE01007669.1:3452089-3652260 GCA_008921705.1 Burhinus oedicnemus
TATAATGTATCTTCTTTTTTTTCTTTTTTTTTTTTTTTTTTTTTTTAAAACATGGCCATGTGGGGTTTGGGGTTTTTTTGAAACCTGGGTGAGCTTAATGTCTCTGTGACCTTTCAGCCTCTCAATTTTTATTGCAACTGGCTAGTGAAAATTATTAACTTTGAATCAACAGACAAGCATGAAGTATGATTGAATGAGAATGGGAATGAAGCAAATTAGTTTCCCTAAAGAAACTACATTTAGAAAAGCTGAAATAACACAAAATGTATAGCAGGACTCAGTCAAAACTTCCATCTAATTCCCACTGGCTGGTCTTGGAAAGACAGAAATTCAGATCGGTAGTTTGCAGCTTGGATCAGTCTATGAAGATTTTACTACTGTTTTCTAGCCCATCACTTTTCATAGATCAAATATCTTGGGAATACCTGCTATCAAGCAAAAATAAATACTCTACCCTAGTCTTGTTTTTATAATTATCCTATCAGCTGCATTCTTGAGACTCTTTATGACAACTCTCTCTTAACTGAAATTGGAAGTGGTGTCAAGCAAAGTCTATACTGTTTAGCAGTCTTTCACATCTCGTGGGAAGTTTATCAAGTCACCAGACATAAGGAGATACTCAGGGTATGGATTTTGGTTTGCTGTGGCATTTTGTTCTTATGTTGCAACAGTTCATATAGCATTGCTGATTCCCAAATGGTAGCAACGGGAGAGCGTTTGCTTTACACAAGCAATGACCCCGGTCAGGTTGTGTGTAGGCAGCGGAATTAAAGTTCAACAGGATATTGTAGAATTTCTTCTCCCCATCATTGCAGAGGCTGTAAATTTTGGCCCTGGAATACTGCTCTGTGAATTGTCTGGTTTCATATGTAGGCTGTTCTTTCAAGTGCTTTCCATTGGTAAGCGATGTCAGAAAGCAAATGAAGAAGGCATCTCACCACATGTGCATATTTTCTCATCTGCTGTTTTCTTTTTTTCTTTTTCTCAGTCTTTATAAGGAATGCTAATTTAAGTTTCATGTTTATGTTGTTTGGGCTGCAAGAAGTTGGCCACCTATCCCAAGTTCAGACCAGCCTCAGCAACCTATGATGCAAGTTCCCAATACAGAGCAGGGGTCTGTGTCAAATGACATGCAGCCCAGGCAGGAGATGAAGGCTGTGGTGCTGTGAGAAGCACTGTGAGAGGCAGCGGATCCCAATTCTTGGCTCTATAAAACCCTGCACAAGCTGGGAAACTTCTCCCTCACAGACAGGTGATATGGTACCAGCCAACTGACTAGGTGAAACCTAAATACCTTAGAAACAATGTCTCCTGGCTCCTACTGAGTTCCTACTATCACAGTTTATCTGTAATTTAGGAAGGAAACATATAATCTTACCAATTGCCCTTTAAAAGTTGTCAGCTCCTTGTTTACACCATTTCATGAAATAGATAATATTTCAAGGTTACTTGTGACTAGCTTTTGTTCTGAGATGACAGGGGATGTTGCTTCTGATTAACTCAGCATGTTCATCAGAATCAAATTCTTCAGGTCCTTGAGATCTGCATTACAGAGAAATTTAACTTCAAGTATGATATAGTAACAGATAGTTAACATTATTTAATCTATTGGAAATTCATTGAAAATAATGGGAAATTTACCCCACTTTGACTGACAACTTAAAATAAAAAAATTACAACTTTCTCAAAATATATGGTCAGTAAAACTATAGTGGTATTAATAGATTTCTAAATGATTATTTTTACACGAATATAAAGGCTACAAAGATGGATCCTTTACTAGGGGTATGCCTATAATTATAGAAAGTAAAATAAGTATTTTACATTTACAGTGCATAATAAAATGTGGTAAATGATGAAAGAATATTATGTAATGGAGTCCAGAATATCAGAAATGAAAGCTGCAGAGTAAAGATTTTCTGCTGTTCTCATCAGCAAAATTCTGTAACCGAAAAGTTTACTCCTGTATGTCTGATAGGCGATAGTCTCTCTCACAGCACCATGCTGAAGGCAATGTTGATTCCAGACTGATTCTCCTTTCCTCTTAGTATGTTTGTCTGTTTCTTAGTTTCATTTTAGAAACAGGTACATTCATGGTGTTTCTATTGAATCTCTTGCATATGAAATACAGCTGTGTCCTGGTTTGAGGTAAAACAGGACCAATTTTATTCAGTAACTTTACTTTTCAGCTAGGCCTCTTCTAACTGCTGAAATTAACAGCAAGTTGTGCAGAAAACTGTTCTCTCTCAGAGTGCTAAGACCCATGTTTATAGCTGATGCCAAGGAATGGGATGCAGAGAGGCTCTTGCTTATACTTATTGCTGCAACAACCAAGGGCAGCCAACTTTGTTACTTGCCCCATTGGAGGGTCGGAAGCGGAAAAGTGTAAAGGGGTCACACTTGTGGGGAGGAGCAGACAGGACAGGTGACCCAAACCTGACCAACAGGGTATTCCATCCCATCTGCCTCATGCTCAGTATAAAAGCTGAGGGATCAAAGGGTCAGGGCTCTTTCTTCAATGGCTGACGTCAGAGGAGGACTCTGTCTGTTCATCTGCCTTTGATCCCAATCCTGAATCCAGATCCAGAATCCAGTTCCCATCCGTTGCTGAGCCCAGTCTAGGACTTCCCCAGTGCCTGCCGGTGACGTGATTGTCATCCTGGGAGCTTGATACAGTTTTGTATATATTTCATTATTTTCTTTTTATTATTTTATTATTAATATTTCATTAAAGTAGTTTAGTTCCTTTTAAACTCTTAAGTCTCTTTTTCTCTCTCTTTCTTGCCTCCCTTCGGGAGTGGAGCAAGAGAGAGAGAGCATCTGTCGCTCCAGCTGATTGGGCCAATCTGGGCCAAACCACGATAGATTTATTGGCGCCCAACGTGGGGCACGAGCAGGGCTCAACCAAGCGTCTGATAGATTGCCTGAATAGTTTAAATTCCAGCTTGCTCAGAGTTTAGAACAGACAGCTTGCATCATGTTGTTCTTAAATGAAATGTTATATCATGCCTTTAGAGAGTTTTGCTTAAAGTTAATTGATGCGACTCTGTTTAACCTGCCGAATGTGATGAATGGTTTATTTACTTTTTGTGTTTTTATGCAAAGGTTTAAATGTGCTGTTTTGGTGTGGTTTGCAATTCAGATGTATGGCATGATTACTTGGATAACGGTTCTACCTGCTTTGACATGCAGTAATGAAGCAAATTTTCACTCGAAAACCCCAGACTAATGGGAACCAAACGGTCTTGTGTTGGTTTTTAGGCATTTCTTAAAGATATAAGCTAAGCTTCCAAGGATACTGGGCTCTTTGCTCTGAAGCTGGTAATCACTCAGCTTCTTGGCTTGATATTATTTTGAAATTTTCAAGATATTTTTATTATCGCAAAATTAACTTCTCTGTCCTTTCTTTTGGAAAGCTTGAAAATGTGTAATTTTTTTAGTAAGCAGAATTTTTCTTTTTGAATAATGAATTCTCTCATAAAATTGCAACCCTGGTTTTCCATCCTGCTCTAAATACAAGACAATGCCCTTGTGAGTTTAAATGATAGAGTTCAGGTCTATAAGTTTTCAGACAGTCTGAACATATTGTCAGACCTTCCTCTATTTAATTTTAGGCCTTGGATTTGAGCTTTGACCACAGACTATTTAAAAAAAAAAAAAAAAAAAAGAGGTTAGTGAAAATCTTAAGAGCAAAAATGTAAAAATCTGAAGTAGCCTTACAGAAGACCTTTAAGCATGCTAACACCATATCCTTCTAAGGGACTCTGAGATTCTCATGTGCAGCTACAATGGGCCAGAAGAAGACTTGATCTGAGGAGACTGGATTGTCTGGGCATTTTAATGAAAACACCCTCCCTCCTTTTTTTTTTCCTGCTGAATTTTGTAATGGACCTCCTCAAAGAAAGAACAGAGACAGACACTGTCCTGATAAAAATTTATATTTATCCTCCTGTTTCTGAAATTTTAACTTTGTTTTGCATGCCTGCAAAGCTGATGATTTATGTGACGTTTCCAGAAGTGGCTTTAATATGGCAGTCTTCATGGCTGGGTAGCATTTTGTGTGGAACACCATGCTTAGAGGACAGAATTGAAAGATTGTGGTTGAAACTATTAGAGAAAGGCATTAGTCCTCAACAACAACAAAGAAATGGCATAGAAAAAATAAAATCTTGTCCTGTTGCAGTCATTTCCTTATTTGCTTTCTGCTACCAAACTGCGGTTTTAGTATAAAAGAACATTATTTATCAGCTCTAACTTGGGATCAGGAAGAGCAGCTGAAAATTACATATGAATGGGCCTTATTTGTGTGCCTTGTGTATATGATATGGATAGCCAGAACTCCTATGATATCTGCATTCTCCAGGAAAAATACAAACATCATCAATACTTGCGGATATACACACAATATAGAGACACCCGTTAAAATTGCTCACTTACAAGGTGGCTGTATCCTGGCACCTACATTATTCAAAATGTGAAATCACAGCTTTACTAGCTGACAATCCTGTATAGTGCAGGTACTCTCAGTATTCTTCAAGCCTGCTCTGATTGCTAGCTCTGAGATTAAAATTGAAGAATAGAGGTACTTCTCTATTTGAAAGTTTCAGCAGGCAAACATTGTAACTATTGCATTATTTTTATCTAGAAACAAAGATACAAATTTGACTTGTTTACCCTATCATATGAAAAAATCATTCAATCATGGAGCTGAATCAGAAAAATCTTATTGTATCAATCATTTAATTTGATTTATAAACTCAATAGTAACTCTTTTTTGCAAATTATATACAAATAATTATATATAATATATATCAACTGAAGTTTTACTTTACCTTTATAATCAAGACGATATTGATGCTTATTTCATCTTCTCTCTACCTCCCCCCTCCCCCAAGCAGGAGTGTTTTACTGCTTTTCTTTCATTCTGTCTGGTTGTTTCCATACATTTTGCAATTCCTGCATTTTACTAGAAAATGTAATGATGCTAGAGGAAAATATTTGTAACAGAAAGTAGTTCATTATTATATAAGGGCAAACAATATGGATTTATAGTGTAATCAGCAAGCTGCTCTGAAAACAAAATGCTTGCTCACGTTTTTGGGTAGCAGTCCCTGTCTTTGTGACAATGGCTGCATCTTCAAATTGTTAATTATGTACTGCCCCCTAGGGATTCATGCTTTGCTTGTGGCAACCTGCTTGCAGCTCCTACGGGATCCATGGATTATTACTGTCTAGATTTCTCATAGGGAACTCTTACTTCCCTCCTCTTCGCCTTTTTTGACCTTGATAGTAACTTTGAATTTCTTCCTATTCCAGCTATAATGATATGACTTGCTTTTTAACTCCTTCCAGGTTAGTTTTGTTTGGATATTTTTTTTAAGTTGGTTATTAATGTCTGTGGGTTTACAGCATTCTGTGTATTTTCAGTGCATGCATATTTGGTTTTATATATGAAGTTTTCTCTACATTATTTGAATGGGATGGCAACGTTTTTAAACATTCTTTTTCCTTTTGGTATTTCTGGGAGTTGGGTTTTCTTTTCAATTGTTTGTTAAAAGTGAGCTGGGTGAATTTCCTTCTCAGAGCCACATTTTGCTTCAGTGTTGAAAGAAAGAATCTGGAAACTGCGGTACTTTACACAGATGTCAAATACCTGATAAGTGATTTCTTGTACTTATTGATGATGTGGTGGTTTCAGGTAAATAATAATAATAATGAGAACAGTAATAAGGACATGCTTCCTTTTACATCACTCACATAGGTGAGATGAGATGTCCACAGAAAATTTGTTCAGAGGAAAGAAGAATTTTGCCAAAAGCATTTATGATCAAAAGAGTTTGGAAATAAAAGATGGTAAAATGGGCAAAGGGCAGTAGGTTTTTGAATAGGCTTCATCAGCAGAGGGGAGAGGTCATCTGGGAAGATTAGTTATAGGAGCTATTAAATCACCTCTGTGACACTGTTAGAAGAAGCTGTTTAACATAATCATGTGCAATCAGTAAAAATGCTGTTTATTACAAAACGTTTTTGATTTTCATAGTTGATATTATTATGTAAGATGATGTAATATAAGGCCATACACATTTCCCCAGTACAAATTATCAGCATTAATGATTTGTAGTGCTTTTCCTGACAACTTGCAGAGTAAAAAAATTGTTGGGAAATACCTCTCCAAACCTATTTTCGCTAATATATTTAAAGACTTGTGTAGAAGTTTTTCTTTATACTGTAGTTGTAGACACTTGCAACTGATACAGCATTTATATACCAACTCATTCTGCATCCTATACCTCTGTTTGAGTTTCATTGTCCTTCTTAACGACACAGTGCCAGACATCTCTTGGACGTGCTTATGAGTTAGTGATAAGAATCTACAAAACGGGATTTTCTGCTAATCTTGTCTCTTCAGTTTGGAGTTAGACTTCTCTATGCATATTTGCCTGTATGTAAAGTGCAGAATTATATCATCACTTTTGTTTGTCATATATTTATGTAATACCATGGATTATTTCAGGATGAATGCGCCAAATTGGAGTTTTGGATTTGGACACACTTGGGTTGCAAGATGGGTTAGAAGTTGACTCTTATGTTTGATAAGAACTAGTTTGAAAATTTGAGGGTGGTGGAATCTGGCCAGGGGTTTTTCTGCCTAAGTTTTTGGCACAAATTAGCATCTTGCAAGACACTAGCTTATAATTTTCCCTGAGTTTCCCTTCATTCTAGGTCATAATCCTGTAAGGATACATGTTCATGTTCTATCACCCTGAACAATGTCTAGATTGCCTGAGAAAACAAACTGTTAATTTCAATATAAGTCTGGAAAGTGTTTTACAAGTGGAACCGGGCCAGAGTTTCTCTGAAAATATCTGGATGTCATCTGGTCCTGTGGGTGCAAAAGGTAGAACACAAAGTATCTGGAGATAGTTAGAGGGGAAAGATTAGTACCTACTGTGTTAGCTTTGGCCTTATTTTTGTTTATAGTGTTAGACCTCTGGCAGAAAAGCAAACTAATTTATAGTGTCATAAATTCCAGCACTGCAAAGGCTGGAATCTCTATAAAGAGCCAGGATTAGGAATCTGAGGCATTGTTTATCACTGTCTTTCTTCAGTGTTATGCTGCTGATGATTTCAGTGGGATTATTTTGGCCTAGAACTCAGATACAGTTTTATTGCAGATTTCTTCTTGTATTAGAATACAAATGAAATCTGTGTGTATTACAATTTTACTATTTACAGACTAGTGTATGAAATTTGCAGAAAGCTGCTAAATCAAGAATAAGAATTTATATGCAAACTTTTTTTTTTTTACCTGCTTTTTGGTGATTTATTAGATGGCATTAGCATGTGCTGGCTCTTTCTTTAATTTTCTCTGCTTATCTGGCAGCCAGAAAGAGCTAGAATGAGGTATGAGTGCAAGTAGAGTACATGCTTTTGGAAAGCATTCTGAAGCATAATATAGTGAAATCTTCTATAATGAATCCTTGTTTGCCAGAAAAAATATTCAACCATGCCAGAAAATTATCTGTGAGGAATAAGCACTTTTCTACCCACTTCTTTCCTCCCCCCTTCCCAATTTGCGTTGCTTGGAAGAGGAGACGAAAAATGGCACAGATGCATGCAGTATTGCACAAAGAGTATATATGGACATTTCAGTCACTGATATTTCCCCATTTTCTGATGCTAATGTAAGATATGTTGGTTCTGCATTTATAATTAAGATGAACAGATGGTGAAGACTTAGTTTAAAGTAATACTGTACATCCATTAAAATAATCTCTGCTGACAGTGATTCTTCACTATAGCAAGACTTAATTGCATATATAACACATATACATCAGAAAGAACTGGGTCTTTAGCCATTTGCTCCATTAGGACAATAGTAAGACAGACGTCACCAAAACAGGATTTGTCCCGGAGACTCCTAAGAGTAACAGATGCATCTCTGCTGACAGTATTGGCTTGCTTTAATTAATGAATACTTCATGAATAAAAGAAAACATAATTTCTGAAAATATATGGGATTTCTTTTAAAAAAGGCACCCATGTTTTGAGGGAGGAAAGTTCAGGAACACGAGAGAAGTAAATTTTTAACATATCGATTTGATGTTACACTATTTCTCCCATGGAGTAGTACATGTAATTGTGGTGTTCTTTGGCAAGCTTTATAAATGTGTGTCTTTGTGGGCTGCATTTGTGTTTTAAGTTAGGTATATTCTTAAGTGTCTGACTGAAGCAAGTCCTTAAGCTGAAGCTTAAGAAGCAGAAGGAGATCTCTACATGTTTTCATTTTTCCATAGAAAACATCATTTTGCAAATTATTTATATACGGGTTGTATAAAAAAAATCATTATGTGTTTTGACCTGAAGATCTGTACTTCACAGGAAAGGGAACTTCAGATTATATCTCCGAAGTGGGTATCCATCCTTCACCTGTTGTACAAAACAGCAACAGAGATGTTAAGCAACAATACTTATTTTTCACTAAAGAGGTCAGTTATAGAGGTTGTTGTATATTTATAACTCAGCTCCTTTTCTGTTCACTTCTTGTCCTTCCTACCATCCCACATTGGTAGCTATTTTCTGTGATAATAAAATGTACTGAACTCTAACCTCCAAGGATATGGTTTGGCAGAAATATCTCCCTTCCTTCCCCCAAGCTTCTTATGTAAGGACATATATTTTACTACTGTTGTGATTACAAAAAAGAAGTATAATTAGGGTTTGATGAACACTTTCTGTCATGCCAAAATTATCAGCAAAATTGCTCTATAGTGGCTGAACAGTTCTCAACTGAAGAAAACACTTGTCCACGCTAGTTTCACAAAATCAGTGTATCCCCATCCTTTGTCATGTGCTTCATCTGTTGAAGGCCTGGGCTCCATATTCTCTCCTCCTCAGCAGTTGTCACTGTCCATGAGAATGCCTTGGAGACTGTATTGTGTGATACTTTGGTTCAAGTTCCTTCATTTTTTCCTGTTAAAGTTCTGCGTTGTTTAAAAATATTTAGATATTTATTGAAGCAAGAACTTGAACCCTGAGGTCCCATTTTCTACATGAGTACCCCAATCCTCAGGTTATTGAGTCATTTTCACTGTCTCTCAGAATACTTAAGTATATTAAACCAAGTGGAATAGCACCAGCAGGAGAGATAGAGAGAATCTTTATCCCAGAATATGAAAACTCTGTAACATGGTAGTTAAACATTCTTCCAGGAGATGCAGCTCAAAGACCTTCAGGCAGAAGAGGGAATTGAACCAATCTTTCTTCTACCCGAGATGACCTGTAGGGTAAAGCAGGAGAGACATACTACTTTCTTTTAATCAATACATGAGTTTTCTTTAAAATGCCTGAAACTGAAATTAAATGTTTATCTTCAGTGTGCATTCCTCCCTCCCACCCCTCAACTAAAACCATTTAAAATTAATTTGGACAGAAATTTGGCATTGGAAAAGGATACAGTTTGGCAGCCACTCTGACAAAGTCTTTCATTTGCGTAGACTTCATTCTGGTGACAAAATTAATAAGACCAAATAGTCCTGTAAATATAGCTGAGGTGTATGGGTAGTGCTCACTGATAAAGGAAATAAGAAAGGGGAGGAGGAGTGAGACAGGCTGGGATCCAAGGGACCGAAAAAGGCAGCAAGTTTTACAAAACATTCATTTGACTAATTTGCTTAACATAATAAAGAAAGGATGGTTTTATTTGGGGAGTTAGCAGTAATGATTGATTAGAAGGGTATTATATTTGCTGGATATGGGATGAATAATGTCTGTGAATGGATATAGAAAATATCTCTCCAAAACTGGAATAATCCATAAGTCATAGGATGCAGAGCACAAAATACCAACACAGTAACATACTGAGAAAGGCTTTAAACAATAACGGAGAAAATCTTGGAAGAGTTCCAAAGAAACAGGGAACAGAAAAGGAACTACATGCAGAATAATGGGTTTTAGACAATAGAGATAGTGCAGCAGACATTTGTGAATGGAGTATTAGCTCTTTAATTATAATAATTACCTAAGTTTAAGGTCAAGGCACCTGTGCATTGCTGTCTGTGAGAAACTGATTAAAAAATTAGAAGTAGCATCTAATCTCTGTGATACTATTTCCAAAAATTCTCTTAGAAATTTGGATATTGCCAAGATCATTACTTATTATTTGTACTGTACCTAGAGACAGTGACTGAGATGGGTCCCGTGTTGCCACCCTGAGATCATTGACATCAAGATTGACTCTCTTGTCACTTAAAATAAAATATAAAATGAAAATCCTCCACAGGGAGGAAAACCATGAAAAATGAAGACTCTCGCATCCTAATTTATTCTGCTTTCCCATTCATACTGACCATGGAAATGAAAGGCTTCATATTGTTCCCTTTGGTAATTCAGATAAGCCTATTCCTGGTCTTGGAAATTAACTTCTTGGATAATCAGTTGGTGTACCCTCAGGTTTGCTGCAAGGGAGCCCTACCTAAGAAGCAGTAAAAGTGGATCTTGTCACCTAGACAGGGATTGATGCACAGAGTGTTGCAAAGCATCTCTGGTTGGAAACAACCTGACTCACACAATTCCAGTTATGTTCCTTGCTGTTGGAGACTCTGTGCTGATTTCTAAGCATGAGAATGGAACTATCTGAGTAGCTTGTGCTTCTACAACACCACATCTAGCCAGTATGTCACACCAGTGTCTGCCAGAACTTCAGTGTTTTGCTTGCTGTCCGCCATGATAAAATGTTTGAATTTGAATTTGAAAAAGAGCAGGCACAGATCAGTGAGTTGCATACACAGAGATTTCTTTTCCCTTTTTGATCCTCCCCCAAGGGTGTAAAAATTTGGATTTAGATTGCAGGTGACAAAAGAAAGCCAGTCCGAATATGAATGGATATCAGTGTTTTCTGCTACATAGTTAGAGGAGACTTAAGTGAAGAACGAGTGGAGTTCAGGAAATTAGGGCATCAACACAAGGGCAAGGAAGAAGGAATAAAAAAAAGCAAAGTAGGAAATATTAAATGTAATGGAGCCAAGGTATGGAGAGGTATTATATAGAAAGAGGTTTTCTAAAAGCTCACAGAGATGAGAAGCATAAGGTTATTTCTAGAAAGAACAAGGGAGCAAGTGAGTGTGTGAAAGGAAGTCATAGGAGAGGACAAGAAAGGGAAACCTGGACATAGAGACTGAAAAAGAAAAGGTGGAAATTTGGAAGTGATTTGCTATATGTTTGTTATAATTATTGCTCTGTAATGTAATTTGTGACAGAAGAATACTCCCATCCCAGTAAAAATCTGAATTTTTAATAGGGTTTTATAAAATTAGTGATTTCTAATAAAACTCATATGGAATTTTTAGTTTGCCTTTTTAGTTTGGTTTACATTTAGCTTACCTTTAGAAAAGAACCTCAATTTCAAAATTTCAGTTTGCTGTTTCTTGCATTTCTCTCTCTTTTTGCTACTTCCTCCCTCTTTCTTTTCCTCCACTCAAATCTGCACCATCTTGAAAAAGAAGTGTGTGCTAGAAGGAACAACTGAAACATAATTTTGACAATCTAAAAATTTCAAAAAATCAAGGAAAACTAAACATACACAAGTGCACTTGACATGGAGGAAGGAACTATTTTCACAAAAAGTCACCCAAAAGAATAAAAAATATCATAGAATCATAGAATGGTTAAGTTGGAAGGGACCTTAAAGATCATCTAGTTCCAACCCCGCTGCCATGGGCAAGGACACCTCCCACTAGACCGGGTTGCTCAAAGCCCCATCCAACCTAGCCTTGAACGCTACCAGAGACAGGGCGTCCACAGCTTCTCTGGGCAACCTGTTCCAGTGTCTCACTGCCCTCACAGTAAATAATTTCTTCCTAATATGTAATCTAAATCTACCCTCTTTCAGTTTAAAACCATTACCCCTCATCCTATCACTACACTCCTTGATAAAAAGTCCCTCCTCATATTTCCTGTAGGCTCCCTTTAGGTACTCAAAGGCTGCTATAAGGTCTCCCTGCAGCCTTCTGTTCTCCAGGCTGAACAACCCTAACTCCCTCAGCCTGTCTTCATAGGAGAGTTGCTCCAGCCCTCTAATCATCTTCGTGGCCCTCCTCTGGACTCGCTCCATCAGGTCCATGTCCTTCGTATATTGGGAACCCCAGAGCTGGACACAGTACTCCAGGTGGGGTCTCACAAGAGCAGAGTAGTGGGGCAGAATCACATCCCTCGACCTGCTGGCCATGCTTCTTTTGATGCAGCCCAGGATACAGTTCGCTTTCTGGAGTGCGAGCACAATATATTTTCTGATGAAAAAATTAAGTGACATTTCCAGAAAAGCTTCATTGGGGAAACAAAGGCATTTTCTAGTTTGCATTTATTGTATTTCTGAGCTAAAAAGAAAATGTTGAAAGGACATGTTAAAACAAAAGCAACCTTTGGATCCCTGTCTGGCCCCGAAGCAAGTGTCAGTCATGGCTATCATTGCAGAGGGAGATGTTTTGTCTCCAGCTGTGGCCAGTGGGTGATAACCAGACCTTTTATATTTCACTCATAAGTGTTAAAGATGTCGAGAAAGAAACAGAATTAATGTTTTTTCACCATTGTATGTGCTCACCCCCTCTTGTGCTTTCGCTAGTTCAGGGGTCATTGTTTACATTCACATTTGAGGTAAAATGTGCTAGTGATGATCACTGGAAAAAGAAGTTCACAGAAGATGAACTGAGAAAATGAGGTGCCTGTGGTGAAATTCTGGATAAAAGCATGAAATTAACTGCCATCCAAGCCAAAGAGGGTGAGTAACTCCAAGTCAGTACCACCATCACTCTGATTGAAGTAGTGAAAGAACACCGAAAGAGCCTGTTCTAGGCGAGAACAAGTCTGAAGATGAGGAAAGGGATAAAAGGATGAGAGGATGGAAAGCTTTTAGTGAATCAAAAGCACCTATTAATAATAAATAATTAAATAAAAGTGAAGAAGAAGAACCATTCTTCATTTTCTTGACATTTTGGTCAGGTAAGAGAGTCTTGCAGTTTTGTTTGACAATATAATGTGCAAAGTATAGCAGGAAATCTGTAGTATTTCATGGTTAGAATATTCTTACAGTGAAAACTGGGTCCAGGGCTGATTTTTTTCAATATGATTAAAAACTGAAAGTTGAACTAGAGAAGAAAACTAAGAATAAAGATCACTAGGATTATTTGTTTTATAATGTAATCTGGAAACTTCAAGTTGGAAGGTTCTGTAAGTTAATATACAAGCATAATTAGAAGAGGTTTCTGCTTTAGAAAACTTGCATTTTAGAAACAGAAAGAAGTAAAAGGATGGGAGGAAGAACAGAAAAGGAAGTTAATATAATTTGCAGCAAGTTTTGTCCTGGTAATTATAAAAAAATACTGATGATAAAAGCAACTTGACAATATCCCAGGCTATCTGGGGACATCGGGAAAGCTAGACTACATTATGTCTTTAGGTTCTTTCTAGCACAACATTTTCTGACTGGGGAAAAAAAGTCCTGGTCTTCTGATTCTAGGCCAGCCAATATCTTTCTCATTACACCACACTGGCTTTTTAAGGGACATAATGTGGAACTTCGGGTGTCATTGCAGTCTAATTGTGAGCTGCTTATCCCCACTGGTATGCAGCTACTTACTGAAATACTCCAATTAATTTAAATGTGTCTATCTGTGCAAATCATTTCTACCAAAGGCAAGAACAGATTCATAATATGGCCCTTAGTTTTGGGGTTTGGGGTTGGGCTTTTTTTCTGTCCTGGATGTTTTTTTTTTTCTTTCAGGTAGGAATTTAATTTGCAATGATCTTATGAGGCAGAATTTTCTTGCTTTTGTAGAGTGCTCTGAGATCCCAAAGTGAGAAGTGCTAAAACCTTTGGAAGGTCTTGTTACTCTTCCCCGTTAATTAACATCACTGCAAGCGATAGGGTGTGAATTTGCAAAGTAGGCTGTGAGTTCTATGTAATGATCTTATGTTGTAGGTGAGAATATTTATACCTTCTAGTGACATCTGCATTGCTTAGCCAAGGCAAAGTAGAGGCATCATGTCGTCTACTGGCATGGAATTACAAGGGTTTGCCCAGGCAGATTCAAGAGAGAATGGCGGGCAATTTTTTTATTGACGGAATTTGTCAACAGTTAAAGGTGAGAAAGGACAATAAATGGGAATGATGAGAGCTTTTTTTTTTCCTTTTACAATTGACAACTTCACCAGGCAGAAATACAGCAGAATGAATTGTAATAAACACAGTGTTTGTGGTAAATTATCTTTGTTAGTGAGGAAAAATCAATGTATTGATTTATTCTTTTTATGTGCAGAATCCAGTTATAGAACGCCTCGTAAAATCATCCTTTTAATCCTTGTATTACCTGCAAGATAAGAGTAAATTAGGGAAACTCCACTTCAGATCACTGTGTTTCATTCTCTTTTTGTTTCAGGAGAAAAAGCTTGAATGGCAGAAATGGCAAAATCATGTTCTTATTGATTTTGAAGGGTACTTAAGAGTAGCTCACCCAGCTTAAAGCTGGGGTAAAAAGAAAAGGTATGTGTCTGAGCCAGCTAGTTTGTCTGAATAAATTCAGCCACTGACTTCCCACTGTAAATCCCACAGTAACTCCCACTGACTTTCTGCAATAGCTCACCTGAATAAGTTAGCTAATGGCAAAAAGCTCTGTAGACCTGAGCAAGGCACCCTTCTGCAGGTCAAGTGAAGAGATTAGGTATTTTTGGAAGCTTGAATTAAACTTTGTGTAAGTGATGCCAGAAGGCTACATGAGTTGAGTGCAGGTTTCTGTCTTTTTGACTATGTTTCTGGATGATACTGGAAAAAAAAATCTTATTATCTTCTTTTTCATCTCCAAGTTCCAGCATAACTTAAATGTTGTTTCTGAAGTAACATGTGCTGACGCATTCCCTAGCATACTTCTGAAAGTTGCAGGATATAATTTGACAGATTTGTGAATGACAAATTTGACATTTGGGGTGAAGTAGAGAGAGTTGAACACAACCACCTCTGACTCTCTATTGCTGGCAGTAATAAAAACATACTTTTATCAAGGAAGTGTGCAGATATGTGGGACTAGTTCTACCTTGTTAGTGTAAATGCAATGAATTAGACTGAGTTACACAAGTGTAAAGGCAGCATAAGGGAGCAAAAAAATAAATCCAGAGTATTTTGAAAGCACATACAGTCTTGTGTTATTTATACTACTGTGTTGCTGAAAGCAATCCAAATGCTTTTGGTGTGGTATTTGTGCATCCTTTATGAGCATGTGTATGAATGCTCTTTCCTGGGCTTTTAACATGGAGCAAACATGCACAACAGATATTATTTTTTTTCCTAGACTGGAGAATGAAACCAAGGAAAAGAAGTGTTAGCTTGGTTTTAGGTGGCTTTATTTCCACCAATGAGATTTATTTTGCCAGTTAGAATCATGGTGAGAGTCACTATGAGATGATGCTAAAGAGAGTGTTCAGTGGAAATGTTTTGCCTGTTTGTTACAATTCTCCCAGTAGGTGTTCAATTGTAAAATAGTAATTTAACATATAGAGTAACCTAGAATCTCTGCCAAATGCTTATTCACCTATGTTGTTGGCTTAAGTGAACATATGGATGACTGGACCAAACTTGATGTTTGTAATGTCATTAGTCATGGGAATAAATGAGATTCTTCATGGTTCATTTTCCTTTAAAGAAAGGAGGAAATAATATTCAGATGAGTTAATGCTGCAGGCACAGAATTTCCTGTATTTTTCTAGAAATAATTTCATATTAAATTTTGCAGGCTTTTGAGTAACATGGTCTTTAAAACACTGTTTAATTAAAAAAGAAATAAGCATAGCTTCTTTCACGTGGTTTTAAGCATAACCCCATGCTTCACAGTTTTTCCAAAATACTTTGTCAAGATTTCCAACCTCATTTAAACCATTTTTCAAGCATTTCTTTTGATTATCTCTGCTCTGTAGTTGGACTTTTTCTTTCAAATTCTTTGATTTGTGACATGTCACAGTGTTAGGTTCCCACTTGAACCAGATAGTACAGCATTTACTGCAGTAGGACTCACGTGGTCAATCACAGTTGCCTAACAGTCAATGTCTGATACACTTCTCTATGTTGTGCTGGGCTAAATAGAGGTGGCTAGAACCAAAAGTTCGCAGCCTCAGAAGTTTTAGATCAGGTACCAAGGACAAGATACTTGGCAACAGTTCACAAATGGAGGAAAAGATTTTGTAAAGTAAAATGAGAAGAGCGTGTGCCTTAAGGAGTGTGTTTCTTTGTCTTTCAGCAATTCTTTCCACAATTCTCATCTGCTCTAGATACAGTATTTTGTATATTCAGATTTTGTTCACTGACAAATTCTATGCAATAACTGGTAGAAATTGCAGATCTGCAACAAACAGGTCCCAGATACAACTGGCTTTTACACTAATGACTGTGTAAGATTTCCCCCGTTTTCCCTCTGCCTTGTCCTAGGTAATATTTTGGCATTCCTATGGCTCATCTTTTTGACATACAATATATTTCCATGGTGTATGTATGTTTTTGTGCACTTTGTGAAATTTCCCTTCAGCTGTGCTACAATATACAGGCAGTGCATAGTACATTGAGAATTTGTCATCATTTGATCTTGATTTCATTCCTTTCCAAGATAGTGTAACCTCTATGTTTTAACCTTCCCACCCCCTTTCAACATTTCTCCAGAGAACTGATCAATACCTGCTGCTTTCCCTTTATTCAGATGATGGATAGCTTTGGATAACTCTGTAATCTTTTCGGTCCCGTTCACCATCAGGTTCTCCAAGCACTGACCTTCATATAGGAATTCTTCAGATAGCATGCAGCAACCATGCCTGTTTCCAAAAGGTTAAAGACAGTCCTGATATGCGATCTTGTTATTTATTTAGATTTCCTGAAACACAGAAAGCAAAACATAATAAAAGTGAGACATTTTGAGTTCTGACCTCTCGTAGGGTTCCACAAAACTTCACCAGCTGCGTGTTGTTTGATCCACTTCTATATTTCTGCAATGTATACTTGACCCAGTTTTAAGTGTGATACAGCCTTTTCCAACAGGTTATTTTCACATGACTGAGTGTTTAAGTATTTATAGGAGAGGCCTAAGCGGGAAAATAAGGTATTTACTGCCCAAAGAATGTAAGTCTTGTCTTGAAGCTGCTTTCTGGTGCTGCAAAGTGACTCACACAGGGTCAGAGATGAGAGAAATCTTCAGAGGAATTTTTTGTAATCCCGCAGACAGCCTCATGATTCCCCCTTTTACTCTGAAGAAGCAAGAAAAAGAAAAGCTGATTTTTTCCGGGCCACATAGTTAGGCAGAGTCATGTCATTCATACTAAAATGGAGGGCAGAATATACCTACTTATGCTTAAAGTTAGGGCCAACAGACAGCACTATTTTGAACTAAAAGAAGGAGAAATAATCAGCAATTCTTATTTTGTGATGAAGTGGGCACTGGCCAGATTATGCTAAATCTAATCTGAATGCAACAGCATTCAGCTTCCAGCAGAGAGACTGCTGGAATTACCTAGGCGCTGGTTGGTAACCAGGAGGAACTGACAAACCTGAAAAAAAGTGAAATGAGCACCAACTCTGAGATTACTCTCTAAAATATCATTTTGAATTACCTTTTAAAATGTGCTCTTTTTGTTTCAGATCTATTTAACTTGCATTAATTTTAGAGCTGTCACTTTTTATTGTTTCTCCTTATGCTGTGCATTGTGTATATTTGTATCCAGCTGTGCACATGCTTGGGTGCATCATGGATTGGTCTGTATAGTAGAGTCATGAAGTATTTATGACTAGATCTTAGTCTCAGATGGATAAAATTGCACCAATATCTTATGATGAACACAAAATAGACCGACAGCCTGTCATAAATATGACTGAATTGGACTTAGAATAATTGAGCTGACAATACACAATAGTACCAGAGTCTGTAAGACCTGCTGAAGTGATCTTCATTTAAAAAGGACTTTGTCAGCATAACTTCTTAAGATTCACATTAGAAAGTAGCAAATAAAAAAAAAAGCAAGTTTCTGGTGGAGCATGTGTGCTAAATTTTAGCACACTGTCTCCTGACACTTTTCTTTCAATGCTTGCTTTTTAAAAGCAAGGGTTCCTCTGTTCTCTGGTAGCATTTAGAAAGAACTTACTTTGAAGAACTTTTTGACAAGGCAATAACTGTTTTTGTATAAAGATAAATACTTACATGCATACATACTTTTACATATTTGCTTTCCCATGTATTTCAGTAAATTTTGAGGCTGAAGGAGGTGTTTTGTTGAGCAAAATTAAATACTGATATTTCAGCTTTTTAAACTGTTAAGTAGAATTAAACTTCATTTCAATTTTTTAAAAATAGAAACCCAAACAATTTCATTTCTGAATTGTTTTGACTAAGAAAATGTGGTTTTCCTTCAGATAAAATTCTGTGAAATCAAGATAAACTCCCTAAATGCCTACCTGATATTAGGGGGGAGAACCCATAACACAGCCAAAAGTATCTTCCAGTTGTGTGAGTTTTAAAGTAACAATTTTCCAGTCCTGATGAACTGCACAGCCATCGACTGATTCATGCGTGCTATCTGGGAGCCTTGGATACTGTCAGCAGCACTGTCATTGAGAAGGTAGAGTTATTTGACTTAAGCTTATGTTGCTTCTTTCATGTGTTAATATGATTTTTACCCCCTCCTCCAATATTGTGTTATTTGCAAATATTTGTTCTGATAACACAAAATATTGTGTTTTTTCAGACTGTTAATAATAGCTTCAACCAAAAGCTGAATAGTTCAAATGTTGCTAAATACAATGCAGGTCAGCAATGCAGAACAATTTGTGAAAGGTATGCCTAAGTTAAGAAGATCTCTCTTAAATTTGATCAATTTTACTTCTGTTTAGTTATTCTGAAAGGTGCCAAACTAAGAGTAGAGATGCAAAATTTACACATTATGCACAGCATGGGAACAAAATGATCCACGTGCTGTCCTTTGAACACTCTCAGATGAATCAAGATTGTCAATTCTTTTGACTTTATTGGATTTTGTGATACTGAGTTTTGTGATATTTGTTACCTAGGTTCTTCTTAAAGCCTTAATTCCTAGAATCAAGGGATTGCTTGGAAAGTCTAGCTTTTTCTCATTTTCTTTTCTTGTTTTTCCTTTTCCTTGCTTTGTTTTTTTCCTTCTTTTCTTACTTTCTTTCTTTTTATATATCTCTCTTTTTCTGTCTTACTAATAATTTTATCGCTTCATTGCTGCAGAGAAAAGCTTGAAAACATGTTCTGAATAAGTGGAAAAAAAAAAAAGGTATATCTTACATATCTTACTTCATTACTTTAAAGCCAATTCAGTTTTTCAGTGGAACATAGAGCAGGCATAGATATTAGCAGAATTTTCTGTTTTCTCATCTGTAAGGCCCAAGTTGTATCCCAATGCCAGAATGAACCATCCTCCTCAGATGGCGGTGAGTCCTCATGAGCTCAGGGAGAAGCAGAGAAAGGAGTATTCTGGAGAGCATCGCATAACTAGGGAAAAAGAGATTTTGGGCCTCTGGCTGCTGCTGCAGAATCTTCTGCTGCCTGATCTCATCAGATCTTTGTCCTTTGCACCAAAATGAACACCATATTTAACTGATCTGGAGAGTGTAGTTGGCTGAGATGTCATAAATGCAGATTCTTGCTTCCAGTCCATCAGGAGTGGTTATTTGAACTCAGAGATCAAGGATGTATTGCCAGTTTGAAGACTGACTGAGTTTGAAGTCCAACATTTCAGGCAAGCATGGAAAGAAATTCACCACAGAGGAGAGAGATATAAACTGTGGAGCCAAAAGTTTTCTATCTGTTTAAAAATATATGTACATGTATTGACATATTACTCATGAAATGGGTGCTAGAGGGTTTGGGATTTTTTTTTTTTTCTTCCAACTTTATAGAGCAGTATAAATTTTATATTCACTGGAAAATGACAAGCTGTTTTTAAGTGATGGCTTCGTGTCATTGCTAAAGGCTGCGGTTGCGATTGCCAGAGGGAGGAAATGCCCGTTAAAGATGGCAATTCTACTAGCACTATGGGATTTCTGGGTACACAGTGAATTTAGCCATGAAAAAAATGGGTTTTGGCAGAAACATGCACTTTGTCCTCAATTCAGTTTATAAATACCACTCAAAATATCATTGTCTTTTTCTGTGTGTGTGTATGTGATTACTCTCAAGACAGGAAATGGGCATTTCCATACAGCTTGAAAGCTGTGATCCTTGAAAACCCATCTTTATTCTCTGTCAAGGATGACTGGAGTAGATTACAATGGAGTATTAAAAATACTAGACCACAAAAACCTTGAACCACTACTATAACTAAGCTACCATAATAAAGGTAACATTTTTTTAAAGTCTAGAATGTGCAATAAGTGTCAGCTTTCTTCCTTTTTTTTAATAAACAATCACTGTATCACTGTAAGAGAATTTACTTATTCCTTGCAATCTGCATTTATCAATAGCACTAACATTGTAAAAATAGAGCAATTATATTTAAATGACAGAGCTAAATATTGTGTCAGAAGTATGAAGCAAATGGCATTGTTACTCATTTCTTGAAGTGTAATTTGCTTTATGAAAGCTACATTCCCAGGTTGTGAAACCCAGCAGGACCTTTCTGTCAACAATCTACAACTTTCAGGTAAATTACGTAATGCAATACATACTGTCTCTGTATTTCATATGGTTATGTACACATTATGTGTGATTTTTCCCTGCTCAGAAAAGTTCTTAGAGTTAGATCCCACTCCTTTGCATACTAATGTAAATCATAAAAAACAAGGAAATTAACAGTTAAGCCATTCAGCTATTCATCTACACTCTACTCACTTGGCTACCTCCATTCTGCTACTTCCCACACACACATCTCCATCCTCTACTTGAACAACCCACAATTATCCTTATAATAAACCACTATGTTTATAATACAGAGCTGGGAGCATCATCTATCAGTTTGCCTTAAACTTCCCATTGAATGGCCATGCTTTCAGTTATTCATATGAATGAATTTCAGATACTTAATAGAATTTCAATTACTTATAACCTTTATCAGAATTAATTTTTCCTGTGTGTATACTTCAGTCCGAAATTTTGGGAAAACTGCAACCAAAGCAGTGCAGCTATTTTCAACAGCAGCGCTGGGGCGAGGTGGGTAAATTTGCTCATGTTAAAGTACGCTGGTGACTGTTTCTTTGAGAACATAAGAATTTCTAGTAGGTGGGACAGGGCTCTGATATTGATCAATAAAACAATATTTTTGCCAAATCTGTGGAATGCTACCCAACTTTAGCTAAATTAGAATTACGTGAGCTGTGTATAGTTTTGCCAGACTTGGCAGCTCTGTCTGAAATGGGAAAGGTCCACCCTGAAGTTGCAGGTGACAGACCAGGACTTTTCATTCAGTAACAATTTTCCCTTGATGTGAGCTTTGCAGTGGCCTAGTCTGGGCCCTAGAAAGCAAGGATCCATACTTTCCTTGTTATTGTTTCTCTTGTTCATTATTTTTTGCATCTTTGAAGGACCTACAAGTTCAAGTCACCAGCCACAACTCCCCCAGCAAGGTGCAGCAAAACTGGGCAAACAAAAATTGCATTTCCCTGTAGAAGACCGACACCAATGAGATACAAACAACGGAGGACCCCTAGGAAGCCCTTCTTTTGTGTCGGTTAGCATTGCCCTGGCACATGAACAGCCTGGCTCTTGCTGCGGTTTCTGAAGGCAAGTGAAGATCTGAGGGGGGATTTAAAAAGGCTGAACGTGAAGGCTTTGCAGATACTGATAGGCAATTCCTTCCCCAAGTGTGAGGGGCAACAGAGGAAAGAGCATGACTGGTCTTGTTTGAAAGCATTACAGACGGAGAGAGGAAGGTACCTTGGCTCATAGACTAATTGGAAGCAAGAGCTGACCTTTTGATATTGAACATGAGAGGGTCAGTGGTGAGCGGATAGGCCACAAAGGGCTTTGAAAGTCAAGACAAGTCATTTGTGTCTAATTCGACTGAGAAGTCTACAGAGAGCCAGACCTAGGGAGGGGCAAGGGAAGGAGATTTGTGTCAAGAGCTTGAGAGAGAGAGGGCTGAGACTGGAGGCGGGAGAGGGAGTTGGGAGAGCAGGGGAAGTGGCTGGACAATCTAACTGAGATCAGCAATAGCAATGAAAGGGGGAGGGAGGATGGGATGTTTGAAGCAACCTTCGTATGAATGAAAGCTTGACAGAAATGGCAGCAGTTTCTGAATTATTATAATATATTCCAAAGACATGCCAATTCAGGAGTTCACAATGCAGCTGTTGTTTCTGAGGGAATGAGAAATTATTTTACCAATTTATGCAAAGGACTATTAAAAAGGTGGCAGACGAAGAAAAAAATATCTACATAAAAAGGAAAGTTAATTGCTCCATAAAATGACTCACTGAGTGGTTCAAAAATCTTCTCATGCATAAATATCAAAGTTTTACTGTTTGGGTATTTTCGTTTGGTTCCTTCGTACTGAAAGAGTAATTCTCACAGGCCAGTATCTCCAGAAATAATAGTAGTTGCATAATTGGATGTTATGAAACAAAGCAGATAGGTCTCAGTTTTAGCTTCCTGGAATTGGAAAGTTATAGGAACCGAAAAAAGGATTTCATTTCTATTTGCTGGATTTACCCATGAACATTTGTTCGAAGCACTCATTATGTGCCTAATCTTCACTTTATCTTTGGGACTATCAGGGGCATAACTTTAGCTGAGCATGGATCTCTTGTCATCAAAAAAAAATATTCAAAGTTATTGCCCTTGTAAATTATCATGCTAAAGTAATAAGTGTTCTGGGCACTGGACTTCTGGTGAGCTTAAATGCTATGCTAATAAATGGCCACTGTAATCACCCACCAGTTTCCTGTGAAGTTTTCTGTCAGTTGATTCTGTTTCTCATATGACCACATATGAAGACAATTCTGAAAATGAACGTTGCTGCCTCCAAATCATGGCTGTGGCTGGCAGTGTTCTGTACAGTAGAATATGTACTTTATGATCCCAGCTCTATCTTACTGTTGCTGTTGCATGACATGCTTGTTTTGGTGATGACCAATGAAATATGGGCTTCATTCTGATGGGTAATGTGCAGATGTGGAACCAAAATATGGCTGGTTTTGTGGCAACTGTCTAATTGTTCATTTTAGCATGGAGGATGATTTCAAAGCAATGTTCTGCAAAGAATCCATCACCACCAGAATTTGCAGGGGTGCCTTTTATGCATATAGGTGGCTTGTAACAAATCACAGGGATTTTCCTCTAGATAGACGGGAAACACAAAAGCATTTTAAATAGCAAAATGTCCCTTATATATTCATATTCATATTTATATTTACCTTTACCTTTACCTTTACCTTTACCTTTACCTTTACCTTTACCTTTACCTTTACCTTTACCTTTACCTTTACATTCATATTTTTTTATGGCTGGATGTGTTTGTGTTGGATGCACTTCATATGGAGGTTCACTTGTGGGCTGGTACTAGAGGCAATGGTTTTATTTTGATTGATAATTTATACGTATTGTGTCATATCACCTCATATTTGCAGGGAACTTTATTCTAGATAAGTTTAAGACAAGATGTAGACTGTGTCGTAATACAGGAGTAATTCAGTCAGCATTGCCTTCAAGATGTTGCCCACAAACAAGGGGAGATAAGTTCCCTTCCTAAATGAGGTGGGGTTATGTGCCACAAGCATAAGGGTGCTGTTAAAAATCAAGGAACAAATTATGTTCTTCAACTGCCAGAAGTGCCCAGTCCAATGCAGCTCCCCTTGTTCTCACTCCAGTGATCCTCCTTCGCTCCCCTGTAGCAAATGGGGATGAGTGGCTGCTCAACCTAGCTGATTATTTTTTTTGCTTTCTTGTCCCTTTTTGTCCATCACATCTGATTTCCCAAACCCACAATACAAACTTCGTCCTGCTCTCTTTGTCCCTTAGAATAACCTGTCTGTCTGGTTCTGCTCCACTGCTCTAGCATCCCACGTAATTATTCACTCAGTCCCATGCAGTACCCCTCAGCTGTCTATGCAAACTTATCTTCTTATGCTTCCTTGACTTTTCAGTGACCAGGAATTTAAATAAAACAAACAAACAAAAAATCTGCGCAAGATTCTTCATTTTTTTTTCCCTACTGTGCTTAATTTCAGAAACTGGAGCAACTATTGGCTCTTTGATCTTTGCTCAAGACCAATTTTAATTTAATAGGTTTTCTGTAGTAGCAAACAATTTTTTTCTGACCAACCCTATTCTCCCTGTTCTGTAAGGAATCCTGCATGTTTATCCTTCCTTAAATTGTGAACGTGAACACAGTGAAAAGGTCTTTGTCTTAAAGATATGTCCTTGATGGCTCCCACCTATTACTCTGCTTCTCCTCGGCTTTTCACACCAAGTCTTGGTGCCCCTTTTGTATCTATATACTCTATATAAAAGCATATCTAATTATATTTTCATGCAATTTTTCTTCTATCAATTTGTCAAACAAGCAGAAGCTTCTAAAAATAACTACAAAGAACTGACCTTTATAGAGGATGCGAGTGACATCTTTTTGTCACATCTCATGATGTCAATTCTGATAAGCACAGCTCAGGAACAGTTTGAGTAACACTGCACACACTCATAATTTTAATTGTAACTTATGAACTAGAATTATGAAATAAAATGTCACCAAAGGTCTATACACCAGTTTGCAAGGAGAACATACTGTGCTATATAAAAAGAAGGGATCTCTTATTAAAGGACTGAGGCTTGGAACATCTGAGTGCTCTTTAATGTTATTTACTCACTCTTGGCTGGAAGCCAGCAATAGAAACTCTTTACATACAACAGTGAAGATCTGGGCCCTGAGAGACGTTGTAATAACAAATTACCCCTCTCTTTCCTCCTCAGTTATCTCCATCTGTGAAATGGGAATAGCCTGTTTGTCAGAGCACACTTGTGAGACATAATTCATTAATGCCTGTGAAATGGTTTGAGAACATCGAATGGAAGTTCTGTTCAAGTGTCAGGTATTATTAGCTCTGAAATGAAAGCTATTTTATATTGCTGCATCAGGAGCTACTTGAAGTCTCTTGTTCTATACAAATAACGAGTGGTACATGAGTGACATTTCTTTTGGCTTAATAGGACAGTCTATCCACAGTGCTGAAGGAACAGTTAGGCATTAGGGAGCGCTGCTGAGCCAAGTCACCCATTCCAGAAATGTTTTGATTTGGGGAGTCAGAGAATCAGGAAAGAACGAAGGTAAATGAGAAAAGAGAGAAAGGCAAGAAGAGGATGGTTGGGGCAGGAGGTAGAAGAATGGAGAGGAGGAAAGGAGGAAGGCAGGCAGAGCAGGAGAGGTAACCTGAGGAAAAAAAAAAAAAAGAGGAGGAAAACCAGAAAAAAATGTAAAAAGTTACTTTTTAATTAAAATAAAAAGGCAATTGGATATGTTTATTGCAAAAAAACCCACAACTTGGAAAAACAAGGCTGTAATGCCATCTTGGGGTTTCTGGTGACATCTCAATCCAGCAGAGCTCCGCTCATTTGGTTTGTGAATGTCAACAGAACCCCCTTGATGCCATTGAGGCTCACAGTTGCCTCTCATTGATTCTGTATTACTTCAACAGTGGAAAAATAACACCTTTATTTTCACAGCCAACGTATCTCACACTGGGATAGAAATGTACACGGGCTTACTGAGTATCATCTCTGCTCATTTTTATCTAACTTCTGTGTTATCACTATGAATTAGAAAGATATGTGTTCTTTTATGACTATCATGTGAAAGACTATTTGTCAAATATACCGTAGTCCAAATCTTTATTAGGCTAAGAGATATAAACTATTCTGTCCAGCTGTTTTCCACAGTTTATTATTTTAAACTCACCTTATCATTACAAATATTACCCCAAAGAAGCCTCTTATTTATCCTTCTGAAGTGTTGTATACATTTTTCTCATATTTTACAGAGAGGGTAATAAAATCAAAACAAAACCTATTTTGTGAAATGGGTGAGAATATGCACTATTTAGTCATGAGTATGTATAAAATGCATTGGAACTTGGAGCCCAACTCTGTAACATGCAGAAAGTCTTTAAATTTTGCTGAAAGAAAAGAGGTTCAGAGGCGACATCAGTGACCAAGTGGTGCGTTGTCCCTTGATCTCCAAAGAATTCAGGTAAATAGGTGTATTGGGTCTGGCTGAGATGGAGATAAATTTCCCCATAGCAGCCCTCATAGCACTGTGCTTTGTATTGGTAGCTAGAAAGGTGTTGATAGACACCAGTGTTTTGGCTGCTGCTGAGCAGTGCTTGCACAGCATCAAGGCCGTCTCTCCAATGTTTCCCCCCTCACCCAGTAGGCTGGGGGTGGGCAAGATCTTGGGAGGGGACAGTGCCAGGACAGCTGACCCAAACTGACCAAAGGGATATTCCATACCATATGATGTCTGCTCAGCAATAAAAGCTAAAAGAAAGGAGGAGGAGGGAGAGGCGTTCGTTATTACAGTGTTTACCTTCCAGAGCAACCGCTGAGCATACTGAAGCCCTACTTCCCAGGAACTATCTGGACATTGCCTGCTGATGGGAAGTAGAGAATAAATCTTTTGTTTTCATTTGCTTCCTCATGCAGCTTTGCTTTTGCTTTATTAAACTGTCTTTATCTTGACCCACGAGTTCTTTTCCATCTTATTTTCTCCCCTCTCCCCATCCTGCTGAGAAGGGGAGTGATAGAGCGGCTTGGTGGGCACCTGGCATCCAGCCAAGGTCAACTCACTGCAATAGAAAACAATGCCATTGTAAAATGTACAGCCTGAACTATACTGTCCTGTGCATGAGTTACAAAAATCCCATTAATTAATTGTGTGAAAGTCAATTTCACTGTCTGTGATAACAGTGGAAAAGATCAACAGTTAAATTACAGAAAATTGAAACATTAATCTGTATAGAGTGCTCCTAAAATAGACATTCTTATCACTGAGAACTATTGAAATAATCACAACTTTTCAGTAGGAGTTTTTTCTTTAGAAACAGCAAAATTCTGAAGAAGAATTTTATAAGAGTAATTTATGTTATGGTAACAGATTTGATGTATCTTTGTGCTTTAGGAAATAATTTTCTGACTGACCCGAGTTCACATACACCTAAACCTTCCCTAATAATCATCTCCCTATCTAGTCTGGGCCAAAATCCCTTTGGTGGTGAGAATTCCACTGTCTTCTTATCTAGGTTGGACATGTTCTTCTCTGTCCTTACAGCTAGGAAACCTCTACTCAATTTCTCAGCTATATCTTCATGGCTTCAGACTGAAACGGTTATTTCTTGTCCTGCTTGTGATGGACGTGGAGAAGAAAACTGATCACCAGCCTATCCATAACATCCTTCTGGATAAGTGAAGAAGTCATCATACTGTCGTCTCTTTTCTAAACATTATTCTCAATCCATGTTTTCTAAATTGCTCTAATTTTTTGTTGCTCTCCCACGGATTTTCTCTCAGTTGTCAATACAACTTTTGAACAGTGATGCCAAAAAACAGCCATCAGTTCTCTTGCTGAGATCTTCTATGTATTGCATAGATGACCTCTGGTGTCCTGCTCTGATCCTGCTGCTAAGACATCCCAGAATGATGCTTCGTGTTTTTCCCAGTTCCGTCTCACTGATGACGCACACTCTGCCTTTGGCCTTCTCCACACTGTGGTACTCGGCTGCAGTGCTGCTGTCTGTCCAGGTATTCTTTATTTTGTGTTTGTATATTTGATACTTGCTACCTAAGTATAGAACTTATTTTCGATACTACAACCCCAAAACTGCTTACACTGGGTGAGAATTTCAAATCCACAGGCACTACGTGTTCTGGCTGAGGGTATGCATTCAGTTCTGTGAATTGCCTTGAAGATCTATTAGTGCAGTAGAGGGCTCTTACTATTAATCCTAAATAAATTTGTATATATTACCTCACATTTTGGGGGAAAAAAACTCCAACTTGATTTCAGAATTCTAAAATTATTCTTCATTTTCTTTTTCTTTTTTTCTTAGCAATGAGCACTTTATTCTAACAGTCTTTAATTATCAAAACTTTATTGAAAACATCAAGAGTTATGGGTAGATGCACTTGACCTGGAGTGAAGTATCAGGAGTTTTTAAACATTTAACTTATAGTGTATATTAGTATGAAACTAAGTTGAGCAGAACCCATTAATGTCACAGTGATCGGTTACCAATGGAAATAAATAATTCATGATGAAGGGAATTAGTCTAATTAGCAGGCAGTTTGAGTCCTTTGATAAAACCCAGCTCTAATTCCGTGAAGGGCAGGAAGTGCTGTCATCAGTCAGCCCTGAAAAGATTAGCATCTATTATGAATGAGGTTAGACACCCTAGTGAAGTCATGTGTGTCCTGGAGACAAACTTAATATGTTCCAGAATGGGACACAGTTTGTCTCACCAACACATCATGATTCCTACTGGGCTATTGTATGTAATAACAAGCAAAGATCAGTGCTCCTTCCTATCATTCTCCCCCTGTCCATCATTCTGACAACTGTGCAAATACATTTTCCATGCAAAGCAGGGAATGTGCCCTGAATACTTGTAAAATTGCATGAGACGTCAAAGAAAATGTGTTACCTTTCTTCAGCAACCTAAAACCAAACAAACCAAAATACCAGTGCAGAAAGAGGCTTTAAAAACACATCTGGTAAATATATGGGGTGTAGTGGGAGGGTTACCAGTAGTGTGTTGATTCCATTTGAAAACACTATTGCCATCTGTCATAAGATGTGTCGCTAAAGCTATAGACATAGCTATGCATGATAGAAAGGTTTTAAAATAACTGGTGATGCTATAAGCTTGTAGTATTGGACGGATATATAGAAGTAACATCCCGGAAAATTGCCTTAAATTCTGGAAGTAAGGCCTTAAAAAAAGGAGAAGCTTCTTTGTGTTATGTATTTTCATTTGGGAATGTTAACTGGTTCATTTGAGGAGACTAGCTGTGAGCTGTGCAAGCTTCACAGTTTTGTACTACATGCTGACGCAACATCAGCTGTGTTTCCATTTTTGCTTATGAGCCTTTTGAAATTATATGTTTCCGTTTTGCAATTTGATGCAATAATGAAGAAACTCCACATTTGTACGTTATTGTATTGCCTGTTTTTATTGTAGGAAATTAATTGCTCCTTTTATTTATGTTATTAAGGGGGGAGAAAACAATTTTGCAGTATTTTATCATTTGCTGTAATAATTATCATACTAGTAATACAACGGAAGCCTTAGAAACAGAGTATATTATGTTCAAATGTCTGAACGACACTTAATATGCTGACACTTGTGGCTGCGGAATGTTGGTATTCAAAGTACATTGAAAAAGGTAACAATAATGTGCCTGATGAGCTTAAGATGATTTATAATATGGAAAAGAATAAGTGTAGTCAACACAAGAAATGATTTTCATAGAAACAGAACAATACGACAACTCAGCTGTCCAAATACTAAATGACAATGGAGCACTGATAGTGCAGAAAGTGCCGGAATCAAGTGCCACACTAACTTCAAGTAGGTTCCTAGATGAGGTTAAAAAAATAGTGACCTTCTCTGGAGGGTTTATTGCTTAGAGTTCCTGGAAGAAAGAAAATATACGAGGCAGTCAACCTTGATTTGTTCATTTTTGTCTTGAATTTGATGGCTATTAAAAGTTACAGAAAACAGGGAAAAGGCTGTAACGAAAACATGATTTTGCCAAATCTCTTGAGGTCCTTAACTGGCCACCTAGCTTTGGGTATTGTCACAATATATAGGAGTTTCTTGAATAATTCACCCGTATATGTTAAGTTCTCCATGGAGTTCACAGGCTGGCTGGTACACTTTTTTCAGGTTAAAAATGCTTCTGAGTGTAAACATAAGAATTGATCAAAACATCATTTGTTCCACATATCCCAGTAACACCTGTCCCAGGTCATACTTTGCTAGTATCCACCAGAGAAAGTAGAGCAACTAATTCCTTCTTCCAAAAGCTCTCCTTCTGTCCTTTTCTGTCTTGTCTAAGGAAGGCTGAAGTGACTCAACATAGATACTTTGCCTTTTTTGTCTGTGAAGTGTGATATACTTTTCAGCAGCTGTTGTTTTTTCCAGATTATTCCCTTCCGAATTTGCAGGGTGAAGTACAAGGAAGGGGTGATGGTTAGTGGCCGAAGGCTGGTTACATCCAGCTTTGCTCTATAGCTCTGTGTGAGGTTTCCACTGGGCACTGCGTGGCCTGATGTTGGTGGGCCTGAGTTATAGAATCATAGAATGGTTTGGGTTGGAAGGGACCTTTAAATGTCATCTAGTCCAAGTCTCCTGCAATGAACAGGAACATCTTCAACTAGATCAGGTCATCACAGGCAAATCTGGCCCTTTCAGTTAATAAGTCACAGGTAGTTACACGGCTCAGCTGTATTCCTACTGAACAAAGATACGTACTCCAAATTCTTAATCTGCTGATTTTCCTTGAATTATGTGTTTAAACAGTACCCTGTTCTTATTTTCTATTTATTCTGCTTTCAGTACCAGGAAGGTGACACTGGGAAATGGCTATCTGCACAGCATTTCTGACTCTTATGGTGTACTTTCATTGCTACGTTCCTGTGACAAAATCCAAGTTCTTATCTACTGGAACAGATGTAGTCGCTGCATCAGTAAGGAAAACTGGGGAGGTCACAGTAGTTCCCGCATCGTGTGATGAAGAGGGCACAGACCTCAGGTGGCCGTGCCGCTATGGAGCTGCTCTTTCACATTGTATTGGAAAGGTGAATTCTTCAGGACTTTGACACTTTAAAAACCAGCAAGCTAGTGAAAGAAGATCTTTTCACTGAGGCACTCTTTATCTTGGCAGCTGTGTCACCTGTCCCCTCACTGGGGCATCCTTATGGGATATCATCCATTAATCAATTTGTCTCCTTCCCGCTATTTTCTAACTGGTGTTTACACGTGTCATCTGCTGTCTCTATTGTCCTTAATCCCCACTCACACCCTCTCAAACCACCAATACAGTGAGATATTGCAGCAAAGGACACATCATCCACATTCACAACTAAATCTATAACACACTGAACCATTTTCAAGGTTTGCAAAAGTGGGTGTAACCCAACCCTATGTTGGTCCATTTTCATTAACTACTGATCACACTTGTAATCTGTTCTTGCTGCATGTTTTATTCAGGGGCTCTTGTCATGCATATCAGTGTGAGCCATCTCTTTCAAAATAAAGGACTGTTTAGATCTTCTTGTAAATAATAACATAGTGCTAAAATTGTCCTGATGAATATAACACATTGGTGAAATGTTCATTCTCAGGTATGTCTTTGATTCATGATGCTTATAATATACTATGTTATCTAAACCAACTGCTGCCCATTGTCCCCATCTCAGATCAGCTTGTGTTCTCAAATACCTGCTGAAGAACATTAGATTCTGTTGCTTCTACTGACCAGAAACATGGAGCAGAAAAATGTATGTCCCTCAGTTTTCCAATTCACCATGAAATTAATCTCTGGGATTTTTCTGTTTGTAATGTAAATTCAGGTGCTGCAACTCTCACTCAAAAAGTTTTCTTTACTTCTTAGAGAGAGAGCAATGAAGAATAGCAGAGAAAGAAGAAAAGATACAGGTTAAAGTAGTATCACACTATGCACTTGTTTTAGCGTATGTTTGTCTGCATCAAACCAACCAAAGTTTACTTTGTGTAGATAGAGCAACAGGATAGAAAGGGACTGAAGCAAGATTACAGGAATTTTCATCAGGAGAGCGTTCAGTTCTAAGGGCATTACTGGAAACACATAAAGCTGAGCGCATAGCAGCATGACAGGCAGGAGAAGGAAGGGATCATGGAGGCTAATAATGCATGGCCATAGAGAAAACAGTGGGATGTGAAGTCAGTAGCATACACTGAAGGAGCTATCCTGAGCCCCATTAAAAAGAAGCTTGAACCTGAGCTAGGCAGAAAAATGTTGAGGCAGCTGGGTCTTTGAAACAATACTGAGAAATAATACTTCTGGCATTAGAGGAAAGTAAACTTTTTGCTGCCTTTAAACTTTTTACTGCCTTAGTTCTAACTGGTTGTACTTCATATCATGCCCTGCCTGACATCACCGGGTTTGCAGATGAAAAATGCAGCACATACTCTTAAATCTCTGTGTGAACCCAATCCAGAGGGAACATTTGGGGAACATTTCCTGTCTTTTGAACAGAACGGAATGTAGACACTCTCTCTACTGCACCCCTTGTGACCCAAGAGGAGGAAACAGATTTACCATCAGTTTAAGAGCCCAAGACACTCCTATGGCAATTGTGCAGTCCTGATCAATGGGACGTTCTTGTTCATCCAGCAATATGAAGTCTGGTGTAAATAGCTACAGTAAATTAAGCTCTTATGAAAAGTCTTTAATTAAATAATATTTTATATTTATTTGCTGATGATTGTCTTAGTTTCTATTTTTTCTTTTTTCAGCTCCAGCTCTTTCCTTGCCAGTGTCTCAGGCCCTCTTCTCTGCTGCTGCTTTTCCTCAGACTCACAGCATCACCTGGAACCTGCTGAGAGTGTCACCAAATGAGGCAGCAGTGAGAATCCACTGGTGGGATGCTCTTTCAGTTACTACGCTCAAATATCAGGTTCTTGCCTGTGTTTTCCATAAAGAAATGAAAAGAATAGGAATTGGTGCTTACGTTTATCAGTTGAACTAAAATCCCACTTGGCTCAATTATAAAATGCGCAGCCTCTCTGATATAAAGCACACTGCAACATTTTGACAGAACTCTGGTTGTTGAGGTGTTTGTCTCCAAACTGAGTAACAACATGACCTTCTCCTATAATATCATCTGTATGAATGCAAACTGTACTTTACCAATGCACCAAACTTTTGAAACTAACAAACCTTCGCTGAGCAGTGTACTGTAACTTCTATTCCGTAATTAAACCTGAACCCCTCTTCTGGACAGGTTCACTCAGCTTTGCCTTTCTTTGAGTAATACACCTTCAGACCAGTGCCTTGTTTTGATGTATTACAATGATAGACTGAAGAGTTCATGTAATATATCATCACAGTCAGCTGTTGCTGGACGCCAAGGATTGAAAGACTAAGCCAGCTGTTTTTCTGATCTATTCTGGTAATGCATCACCAGATGATGGAAACTGATAATGTATTACTTCAAAATGACACCACTCAGAAAAGAAAGAGTCCAGAGGTGCAGATTCTGTATAATGAGGCATTCAAGTATGAAACAGGGGCTGCAAACTCCTGGAACAAGATGTTGGTAATAAAACCGCTTTCTGTAGTATTACATTAGCAATGTGGCTACACAGGTACACAGACATTGTTGTGCGTAATCGGATTTCCAGTGCCTGTTTGTGATGCTGCTTTTGTGTAGATCAAAGGTAACCCTAGCAGCAATTTTACCTTCACTTCTCTTACAGCTAAACAGTTCATAACGCAAGCAACCCAAGAGTTGGAAGAGTGGGGATTCCTCCTCAGTTTGGAGTACATTAGAGCCACTTGGATGCCAGTCTTTCAGTGAATCAAGCCCATCTGTGACAACAGCAGTGCTCTTCCCCTTTGCCCTTGATGGGAGTACCACGTCCCAGAGGGGCAGAATGGGCTGGCCCAGAGCACTGTAGGGGTGATTGACTTTTCTTGCAGGTTGACTGAAGACAAAGGAGGCTCCTTTGGCCATCTCTTCAACTCCTCTTGTTTCATCTTTCCCCTGCCACACACACACAGAGTCAAGCCATGCAGTAACTGATCCCCAATTATTAACGTCAATTAAAAAGAAAATTAGGTAGCAATTTGGAACATTTGCCTGCAAAACTCTATTTCCTTGATAAAGTGGGATAGTGTATGTGTAAAAATATTTCCTTTGAATTTACATTTAATCACAGGGCAAGCATGGGAAAACAGAAAAACTGGAAAATTATTTTTTAGAATCATAAGCTACGTCACTACCAGTAGCTCTTCCAAACACAGTGATTGTGTGCTCATATCTGATCCATTGCCAGTACCATCATTTATTCTCTTCATCTTTGGTACTCCAAGGAGCTGGGCATTTTCACCCCCTGCCTACCTTTCATCTGAAAGCCAATGCTTAGCACGTTGCAAGGGCAAATTCCATAGAATCACATCTGTAATTTATTTCCTGCAGTTGATTGTGGGTACAAAATTCCAAGTGCAAATGATCTCAATAACCTGCCAAATATTTCTTGATTTTAAAGAAAGAAACACAAGAGTTTTCTGTGCTTGCTTTTTCAGACCATCTCATTTCATCCTGCAGATTATACGCATGATTGGCAATCAACCTTGAAGCATCACAGAAACATTTTACTCAATCTTGACTGCTCATCTTTTATTTTACTTTTATTTTAAAAGTATTTTTGCTTTTCCTTTAAACATTCTGGCTCAGATGTATATAGGGCAAAAGATCATGTATCAGGAGTTACGCTTGCAAGGGACCAGTAGAGAGTGTCAGTTATACATTCCCTCTGTGACACCATTTTGTCACAGTTAAGTAATGATCATTAATATCTCCTTGAATGAGAGAGACTTCATGGAAATTGTAGTTCTGAACATGGAATCAGCTCATTTATGGCCTAACAAGTGTTGCCCTGAGCCAGCAGTTGACACTCAACCGTTTTTGCAAAATTCACCTTATCTGCTACTATTAGACACTGAGATGGCACTTTGTCTTTTAATTTTTGGCACATAACAAGCATCTCGTCTCCACTCTGTGTGTGGAAAAATCATAAAATTTATATTTATCTCTCCTCATAAACTTGGATAATGTGACAAGTTTCTAATCCAAATAATTGTTGAAGATTATTACAATGATAATTATGGCACTGATAATAACAACACATTATTTCAGCTGACAATACATTAGTTCCATAGGGAGATAAACTGCAAGGCCAATGGATTTATCTTGATAACAAAATGGATTACTATTAACTATGGTTGTAATTTTTCCATCCATGCACAAAGATATCTCCCATTGAGTTCATTGTCTTTTGACTGACTGCTGGTAAGAGTTTTCTCTACATATACATGAAAGAACTGGATCCTAAATTAGTATGATATCATTATTGTTATTCCACTGTTGTCTAGACAAGCCCCAGAAGCCTGTAGCTTTTCTCAGCACTACAGGAGTAGGACTTCTGGCTTTGAAAATGCCTCTTAAAAATTATGAAATGCAAGACAAATAAGGGATAAAGACAACTGTGTATCTATTGGGATTTTACAGGGTAGATTCATAAATGAGAACAACAAATCTTAACTCAACTACTATTTCCTGTATGCAGCAGCTTAGAAGAGATGGCTCTACATCCATGAACTTCGATTACATCAGAGCCTTCACTATACCGGTGATACAAAGTTTGGACATTACAGTTCCAGCCTCTGATTACGATTTTGGGCTGTAGCAAGTAATTATCTTTTATCCCTGATTTTTATTCTCATTCTGAAAAGTATCTAAGAACACTTGATCAAGAGAAGGATCTTTCACAGTGATCACATTTTTGTAGGAAGGCAAATGTACAGAACAGTATTGTTAAAAATCTTCAGCCCAATTGTCTTCAAAGAGCTTTGGATCAGACCCTAAGTCTTTATTTAACACTTACCTACTTACCAAAACTTTTATAATCAAAACTGTTAAAAATCCATACATGTTTAGTTCATCTGCTTCGTATCTCTCCTATATGTTTATCACTATGCTGTGCTGGTTTTCTTACTTTGTCTTTACAGCATACCTTCTTAAAAAAAAATAATTAATCCAGGTCAAGAATATTATAAAATTCTTTAGAAATTTTGATAATTGTCATGGATGTTTATTTGCTAAAAAATATATTTCACACCACAAGACTAACATTAATATGCAAATCAGTGGACTATAAAATTCATTTTTGTGCCTCCAGGGCAGTATTTTTATAAATACAGAAAGATAATAATGCATCCTCCAGAGGACTAAAAATAATTATACAAATTTACAACAAAGCCCAAGGCAGTGTCTCCTTTTAACTGTCTGTTTTTAATATCATTTAAATCTTGTTAAAACTTAATTACCAATTCTCTTTTGTAATAATTTAGGTGGAAGAACTGAGGTCTAAGCTTGATGTTTGAGAGAGAGGACTTCATCAGAGAAACAAAGACACCAAGGCACAGATTGACAAAATAGGACAGCGCACAGAAAAACTTGGTAAAGGAAAAGTCATCTCAGATGATGATGAACAGAATATACATACATCTATTAACATCCACATCAAGTGGAACTGAGCTGATGTCTTGTATAATGGTAACACAAATACATCAGTGTATATATACACCTAAATATAATATTTACATCTACACATATATACTTACGTACATATGGTGATTTATTCATCCATACTGGTGTAGCTCAAGCTGTATCCACCTGGGAGAGGAGCTGCAGGACCAATGCTTTCATCCTCTGTCCCTGTTCCCCAGCTGTTTGCTGTCTGGGAGGTGGCGGCTGCTCAGAGCAGCTTTAAATGTGAGTAGCTCTAAGTTCAAAGCTGGCCTGGCTACAAGGTTTAGGCAGTATGTGGAGGAGGCACATTTTATGGGGAATTTCTGCTCTTTGAATACCTGTGGATCCACGTTTAGTTTTTAAGGCTGCACATCCAAACATCTTTCTCCATGGCTCATAGAAACCGGTACAATCGCCACTCTACCTCTGTATCGGAGGTATGAGGTCAGAGAGAGGCCCTCAGCTTTGTACCCCAAATAAAGCACCTGGTAAGCAACTTAAAAGAAGTGTTGCACTGTCAAAACCTGTTTCTTTGGACTAATTTACAAAAGATTCTCTACCCATTACTTTTTTATGTGTTCATCCAAATATCCCAGCAATGTCTTCTCTCTTTATGTTAAAGGTAAAGCAGAGAGTAAAGCATATGGCCTCTTTGCACTGTGGTGCTGCCCCCCATCCCCTCCTCTTCCCCACAATTTCACCTTTGCTGACAAGAAAGATGAGGAAGCTAGAAAACAGGGTAGCTTCTTGATTTTCTCCATCAGTGATACACATCCCATTGACATGGAGACTGCTGCCTCAGGTCTTCTCTTTGTGTCATGTTTGCCAGCTAGTGTTTAGTAACAAGTGTCACTGTCTGCTCCTCTGCTTTGAACTAGAACACATTTGTATTAGCCTTCACATCCAACTGAAAGCAGTTTTGCACTGATTTAATTCACCCCTTTTAGTATGACCACACTCACAATGAGGGATGTGCATCCAAACTTCCAGCTATTGCACAATTGCCACTGGGCATAAATTCAAGCGATTTGGCACAGCATCTGGTTGGGAATCAATTCCCACTGGTTCATTCTGTCCAGTGCATGCATTCCTTTTGATTGAAATGCCAGGCATTTGTTAGCATTACTGATGCTGGTGACAGTCATCCTCATAGCACTTCTCTGTGCTTTCAGGTTGTGTATTCATTGAGCGTTAATGGAAATAAGAGATGGAAAATATTAGAGAAGGCGGTATGTTACAGATTTCACATACTTGCCTTATTGCATTAACAAATAACTTGTTCATTTGCAAATATACAAATTCATCATATTTGCGACTGACACTTTGTATGCCTCAATTTTTCCTAGCATGATAATGCTTAAATTTTAAGATGTCAAAACTATGTTTTTATTTAGCTGCGTAGACTACTCGCAAATCCTGTAGCTTTCATATAGAAATAGTATCCTTCAGAGCTAGAAGTATGGCATATATAATAAGCCTCTTTAATTTGTAAAACCTTGAAATTTAAATCAAGTGTTAAATAGGCTGTCGTTTGCACCTGTGCAAATGAATTTGAAGTCGAGGGGTTTCCTGAGCTGGACTAGGTTGTAAATAAGTTGGTTTCATTGGGCTGTAAATACATTTGCTTCTAATCATTGTTTGCCATGCAGCACGACTGCAGTGGGTGTGAAAATGGAAGTGTGATATTTTCCAGGTTGTTGCTAGTAAGGCAGAAGTTATGAAACAGCAACAAGTCTGAAGATGAGCTTGCTAAAGCTGACCCTGCTCTTAATGCACAAAATGCTGCCTTAAATATTTCAAATAAAATAATGTGTGTCTGTACCTTGCTTTGAGGTAGAATGATTAGAATTTTTCCCTCAGTTGTAAGTTCTGGATCTATACTTCTTACAACTGAGCTTTGTAATCTTGTCAGCTTTTAGGTAAACCTGATGGAGTTGAGAACTTTCCTGAACGTACTCAAGCTGTAACCGATGTGTCGCAGCCCTGCAGGGGCCTCGTGTCTCCAGGGGAAAAAGTCCAGAGGACTGAGGGTGAAAAACTGCAAAGATATACTTGGAGAAAGTAATTGAAAAAGTGATGTGAGCACATTTAAGAAATATGATTTATTTGAACAGTCCAACTAAATGAGGTTTTATTGCTAGGCATAGGTTTTCTAGTGATATTTTCAAGAAAATATCAAAGATCACAGAAATGGCAGGAGCTTGTCAAATTCCAAAAATGTTCCCAAGTTAATTTCAAGCCCCTTTGCCATCTTATTTCTGCAAAATATGACATATTTAAACATTGCCAAAGAATACACTTCTTAAATGTCAGTATGTTTTTAGGAAACATAAAGGCTCCAAGATGTATGTCAAAACCCCAAATTCCCCAGATGGGTGCCACAGAAAATCTTTCTCCAAAGAAGCTTCAGAAATTTCAGTCTAATATGTACTATTAATGCAACTCTGTGACGGCTCTTGAGAGAGCCATTATTATCAGGCTTGTTTGGACTGGGCTATGCCAGACAACCCAGGCTGAAACCTCAGAGCGTTCAGCCTTGCTTGCTTGCTTGTGCTTTAGGTAGGCAGTCGTAAGACACCTGCCCAACAGTGTACGCTGCTCTTGCCGTGCCTTGGAAGCCCACAATTCCCAAATAATGCCCATGTGTGAAAGGGGAAAAAAGTTCCTGTTTGCTTTGCTTGAGACTTGGGAAATACTAACTTCTATCATTCTGCTGAGAAGCTGGTGACAGCAATGCTGAAATGCCAAAGAGGTAGATAGTGGGAGGTTTACAGCGTGCCTCTTTGCATTGCCTCATCTCCTTATGCTGGATTCCTCTGTAGCATACCCTGTCCATTTGTCACCAAGAAATAAGATATAGTGACCAAGAGAAAGTTGCTTCAAGTGAAGGATGAATTTCATACCACATAAGAAAGATGGCTATTGATACTGCATGAGGGGAACACTTATCATGCTGATAAATTTCATGTAGCTGATAGTGTCAGGCACCAAAGGTTCAGTTTCAACATTGCAACTCTTGCAAGCTCTGAGGCCCAGTTAAACACCGGCACATTTTAAAGTTGAAACCTTGCTTCATGGGATGGCATGGGTAGATTGAATCCTACCTGCTCTGTGTAAGGTTCCAATCCTCAGGCGTTCTGTAGTAGCTCTGATGAGATACAGAATAGAGAGTAAGGTTCCAAAGCCTTACAGTTGTTATATATTAATAGGTGTTAACTGTGGAGAGGAAAAGAATTTTTTCATTAATGTTAAATGGACCTTTAACATATAGATACTAAATTTCCTAGACGATCAAGAATTTTCTTTGTGCCCCACATCCCTGAAAGTGCAAACATTTTCAGAAGCTTTCATAGGAGGAAAAACGTTGTGGATTTCTTTTCTAATTGCCAGCAGCACTGTAACTGCACAGCCCTGCTGACAGGTTAGGCTGAGAACAAGGCTGCTTGACGCACTGGATACCTTCAGGTGGGTGAAGTAACAGTTATTGTGAGTTGTGTTGTGACAGTCCCCAGTAGCAACACTGCAGTCATATCATAGCAGACTTCCAGTGTCAAGGCTGTGCTCCAGCCTCCAGTCTCTGCTCTTTTCTCCAGTTCTGCACTGCCTAGCCCAGGTTATCTAAAGTTAAATAAATGAAAAGTATAAATAAAAAGAGTTCAAAACGCACATCAGGAAAAAGACACCCTTCCCATCATATTAGACTACAAAATTCTGTTCTGAGTTAGGAAGTAAGCATACCAGCTATTCCTCTCTTTAATTTGGTGGTGTTTTGAAAGACAGAGTAATTACCAAAATATGGTTGACAGTTCTGAGGTGAAGATACCGATATACATGTTGCAGATTGCTCTGTCCCCCTTGGTGCAATGGAAAATCAAAGGCTTATGACATTGGTCCTTACTGATTTAAACTTGTTTGAGACAGGGGTGTGGGGGAACACATATTTAGATTTCAACCTCTCCAGATGTCACTATTCATATCTTTGAGAATATAACCCCAGTCTTCCAATAAAAGGGGTGACTGGAAGTTTGTTGATGGCCATGCGAAGTAACAACATACTGAAATTAAAAAACAAAATAATTGACCATCACAGCTGACCATAAAACTGCTGAAAGCCTCAAAGGGGTATGGGTTTTTCAGCTATCTGTCTTCCAGTGCGCTTTAAGGCAGTGTCTGTTCAGGGCTGCACACACATCGTTCTGCAGAAGCCCCATGTGGGATACAAAGTATGTCAGGAAACCCTGTGTATGAAGACCTATCTTGACTGCTGCATAGGTGGAGTTTTAGTTTATCCTGAGTTATTAATCATTAATAGTTTTGTAATCAGTTCTATCCCAGGGATTATTCATGCCACCACTTGGAAAACCCAGTTTGATCTATTGATCTATGAAGAAAATAAGACAAAACAAGTTGTTGCTTAAAATTAAGTTAGTGATTGACCCACCAGAGCTAGTATCTCATTTAGATTAAACATTTAAAAGTTACATTTCAGCAAAGTAATGAATCTAAAATATTTTGTTAGTTTGGTTTCTTACTGATCTATTTCAGAAACACAACAGTCCCTGGTGAATAAAAGAAATAAATTACTGCATGCTTCAAATGGAGTTCACGTTAGTATATCAGTCATTAGTCCAATTAAATAATGTTTGTCTCCAGAGATGAATTGTTTCCCATATCCTGGAACAGCTAGAATATCCCCAGGATCACAGACATTTAAAACAGTGATTGCAAAACACTTTATTGAGATATACAATATTTGCATAGTTTGCATGTAGAATGAAAGCTTTGTGTTATTTTTCTTTATGAGACTGTTGTTAGCAAATTGCTAGATTACCCAGAAGACTTGTTGAGATCAGAGAACAAGCCTGCATAAAAAGGTCATGCCTAATACTAAAGATACTCAGAACTGTGGGCTTAAAAAAACAGCATTATCCATTTGAAAATAGCAATAGGAGCCATGGGAAAATAGTATCCTGCAGTCAGTCTGAACATACTGATGTCAGTGGGAGTTGTGCATGCAAAGTAAAGGCCAGAACTGAGTGTTATATGATATATATTGACAGTCTTACTGAAGTAAAACTGCAATATTTCCCCAGGTTGCCCTTTAGAATTTGTAATTACTTTTTTCTTTTTAACAAACATAACAAAATAATGAAATATGTGAACTACATTTTGCTTTCTATGTATGTGAGGTCACTTATTTAATTTTCTCTGTACTTATACACTTTTTAGGCTTCATTAGTTAAACCTCAGAATACTGTGGTTTCATGAGGGAGATATGGAAAACGACTGACAGACTATTGGTAAAGAAAGACTTGTATTTTCAGATCACAATAAACTTCAGTAAAGGGAAGGTTTGGAAAGAACAACAGATTTAGTATCAGAAGAAATATGCAAACTAACATTCAAAATGTATATGAGAAGCAGATTTGAACCATTTTTTACTATTGCTGGTACTGACCCACAACTTATCAAGCTGGTATTTTTGTGGCACATATTGAAATTTCCACAAGCTTCAAATTTTATTACCAATTAGTAAATCTTCACACACTTCTTCCTTTTTTTTCTATAGGTAGATGGATTTCTGCAAAAGCATATTAATTTTGATGAGGAATACATTTCTGCAGTTATTGTTAAAACTGTAAAAGGTTATCTCCGTGACCCAGAGTTCAACTCAAAATTTGGGCAAGCAAAATTTCAGCTGCTGCTGCACACAGTGCTTGGGTTGTTAACATCATTAGAGTCCAGGAGGTAGGAGTTAAACTGTTATAAATTTCTTCAGCTCAAAATTCTAAAATTTTGCTTCTTTCAGCTGTTCTTTTGTTAACACAAAGAATTCACTGCATGCTTATAGCCATTAAAAGGTACTAGAGAAAAAATGTTTTGAATGTCATAAATTATTTTTATACTGTGAGAATGGGTTGTGTATTATGGCCATATTTCATTTGGAGGGTTCTGACCTTAGAAAAATAGCTCAGCAGAATGGTCTCTGCATGGGGACCCAGAAGATCTGAATTTAGACCTGGTTCTCTCACTGATCTTCAGGGTGACCTTGGGCAATCTGTGTGCCATTTTCCTTCTTGCTAAAATGAAAATAATAATACTTACGGCCTTTGCAAAGCACTTTCAGGGCAGAGCATATGAATCGATAACGTCTTCTCCTTAAGTATGTGAAATAGCAGAGGAAACTCTTCCCACTTGCATTAGTGCACTTTTAGCATTTAGAAATGTGAAATTATAAAGATTATTGCATGGAAGGGAGACACTCAGAAGTGTTCCCCTAATCAATAAGTTGCCAGCTGGAATGCAAAGGAAAACAGCCCTAGGGTAATGTACCATTTAGTGTAACAAAGAAAGAATAAAATATATGTTTTCAATGCGAGTATGGTGGCTACCAGTGCAGTCATACTGTATTATATTGCTGGCTTGCTTGCTTGTGCTGCAGTAGAATAGTATAAACCATATAAACAGCTTGAAATCCCTGCATTAGTTTTCAAGACTTTCAGTTTTCGTGGGGAGATCTGTCAGTTTAGATAGAAGAGGAAAGCTAGAGTGAAGTGCTTTGGCCATGTGTGCATGCCTTGTTCTGCATGTGGGGAACTCCTTCCCCCTGGGAGGCTGTTGTAGCCTCCCCAAGCAGATAACCAGCACAAGTTGTCTTGGCACAGTGCGGTTTACAAGAATGGCAGCAGGTATGATTTTTCACTTGTGTCCATAAGCCTGCTCACCTTCTGCAGAGCCTTTTTGTGGTCCATGCAGACAGATTAATTGTGCTTGAGTAGTGTACATTGCTTGTATGCTGTCTTTTAGGTTTTTGTAACAGCATTTTATAACAGGCACTGCACAGGTCCAGTGTCATCTACTGTGCAGCCTAGGTGAGCCCTGGCAGTAATAAAAGTATTTTAAACCATCTGCTTAATTGCATTAAAAATACACTGATGAGTTTGCACTGTTTGAATGATCTTCAGGAAACTATTAGGCTAAAGCAATTCCCTTTTAGCAATGTTTAACTAATTCACAATGTTTGTTCTGTGAATTACAGCTGGTCTTCATACCGTTTCTTAGTCTTACCTGTAGCAGAGCACTACTTTCTACTACTGAGCCCACAGGTTCCTCCCGTTCTTCTTCCCTCCGCTCTCTCATCGCTGCCTGCCAAGCTCTTCATTGAAGTGGAGACTTCAGGAACGGCGCATGAGAGAAGGGGACGGGCAGTGAAATTCAGCCCTTTTCCTGCCCAGCCATGCGTGGAGCTTTGGCCCTGGGCAAGGAGGAAAGCTTGTGCCAGTTAGTGCCCATGCGCTCTGGCTCCATGCCCAGCATAAATCACTTATCAGCCAAAGGACCAAAGTCTCTTCTACCAAGGGAGAATGGTGAGATGTTGTCCTGTGGATCCGGCTGGAGCACTGTAACAAATTTTCACTTCCAGCTGCCTCTTACAGCTCCTCAGCTGGGAGTATCTGCTTGCCCCTGGCTGAGCCCCTGTAACAGAGCACAAGCATTTCCACGTGCTTTTTCGGTGGTGGCATTAGGCAACATAGCTGTGCTGCAAGGCGGCCCTTCCCAGATCAACAAAAGTAGCTTCCAGGCCCGGGTGGCTTAGGAGCCATTCAGAGGGAAATGGGTGAATGGAGACATGTCTGTTGGGAATGGTCTGACATGGCCACCTGGGGGACCTTCCCTGTAGGGCTGCTATGGAGACACAGGGCATGGCACAGTAGCTGCTCGTGCCGGCTCCTCCAAAATGGGGAGGCTGCAACTGCCTCCGGCTCTGTGCTCCGCGGGCAGTGTTGACCATTTGCGCTGCATGCATGGCTCAACCACCCCTGTGCCTCTCTGCCAGGAAAAAGGCACTGAAAATGCAGGAGAGAAAGGCTCCTAAAGATACAGGTAAGTATTGTAGTGGCCTTGCTTTGATTTTCATTAAGCATAAATTAAAGTCAATCCTTTAATAGGCATTGGAGTCAACCCATCATGAAGATTGCTTGAATATTCCATCTCTGCCACATGGGCAAGAGTCAGTGGGTAGTTTGTACTAAGATCAAGCCCCACCCTTTCTATTGCGAAATCCCCCTTACTGTTTAATTAACCTGCCTGAATGTCTCCCAAAAAACACTGTATAAGTATCTAATAATATGGATTACAAATATTGAGATAGTATGACGCAATACTATTAGATTATCTCAGCATAAACTAAAGTCAGATTGTAATGTTTATCCATTTTGCTTGATATACATGCAAAAAAGAAAATTTGCTGTTGGGTGTGGTACACTGTTTATGATTAAATGCCTTATTCATACTTGTATGTCAATCTATTAGTGTGCTGTTAATTCAAATGTTACTATGATGTATTTTATCACCATTAGCACATTTATCACAGGTAGATGTGAAACTTAGACAAAGGTGTACATTCTCATTAATGATGAACAGCCTATTCATCTTACTAGAGTGTAATTAATGTTAGTTACAATACTTAATTTTTCACTGTTTGTCATGGTGCATATTTAGCATTTCTTCTGTCCTTTATCAATCTGTTCTCCTATCATATGAGCATATCAAAAAGATGTATGTAAGTATCTGACCTGATTTGATGCCTAATTTTTATACTTTTCCAAGAACTGGAATATTTTTATTCTTATACTGTAGTCAACACAGTTAGTTAAAAACCAGACTGTACAGCGTTGTCCACTGCTTTGGGTTCTGGGTTAGCTTTTTTTGCATTAATAATATAAAGCAGGGCACACAATGAAGACAGACACTGGTGATCACTTGATATAGTATTATGCTGTGCTTGTGTGAGGTTTTAATGGTCCCAATTGTTCTCCTGGATTTTCAATTACATTTTTTTTTGTACTATTAAGAATGTTAGTGCTAGTAAACATGTTGTGTGAGTAATACAGCTGCAAAAACCATACAAGAATGGTGTATCTGAAAACTGTACGTTATTAGGTAAATATGTGTTACAACAGCTTATTGTTACACATTGCAGAGCATTGCTTTGTCAATAATGTTGTTAGCAGTCACAGAGCCAAACTACAGTCACTTGTTCAGTGGTGCAAGAGTGGAAGAAGTTATGGCTAATATGTCACACAGCGGGTGGGAAACAAGATGTGCAGAGGTGGGTAAAAGGGAGTGAGCACTGAACACATCCTTGGATTTGCTCCTCAGCATGCCAATAAATCCAGCTGTGCTGGAATCCTAGGATAAGTCCATACTTTTGTATTGGTCCCAGGAACAGCACAATTGCCTTACTTGAACCTTGGACGTCAATGCAGTTTTATTTCTTGATCATCCAAAATTCCCATTAAGCTGGACTGAAACAGAACTGATCCTTCCATTAATACTTGGTAAATAAAATTCCTTGGGAAAAATACTTGAGCTGGCTCAACCAAACGCTTCATGTCTAGGGTCCTGTGGATGCAGAATGGATTTGGGATGTATTTTCTCAAAATTTTAGGGAACTCTCTCAGAGAGAATGCACACCAGTTCCTATTCATTAGCCTCTTAATTGGCGGACTTTACATTTCTAAGGTATTTTGATAATAATGGAGGTTAAAGGAGTTAGCTGTTATTTTCTGTGAGACGACCTCTTTTGCATCCGCTGTTTGAATTCTGCCACAGTCTGCTGTTCATGCCAGGCATGAAGCTGATCACTTCACATCTCCACCGTAATGAAACGGGTCTTAAACTTCCATTCAAGCCAAGAAGTGCTAGCCATCACTGCAGAACAACCTGAAGCTATTAGAAAACTCTTGAAATAGTTTATTTGTATGCCTTGGATTAATCATAATTTCCTTTCGATCCACCACAAGTGAAGTATAGGGCAACCAAACACAGGGATTTTACTTATTTCAGTATGAAAATTCAATTTGGACACCATTACAAGTAAGTGTAATTGTAGATTAGTAGCAAACTAAGAAGAAAAATATCAAGCTAGGTTTAGGCAATTTAACCAAAATGATAGTTGAAGGTGCTCCATAGTGGTTGAGGTACAATAATAACCTGTAATGTGAACAGAACTGAGTAAATTTTTTTCCATGGTACCAAAGCAGCGTTCCACAACAATGAGTTATATTTCTATGACTGCACTGAAATCTTTTTATTAAAAAAGAAACTCCTTTCTTTGAATTTTCTATGGCAAAAATACCAAAAAATTTTCCATAATATAGCAAAATTCCTGAAACAACAGACTGGCGTTCTTTTTCCCCCCACCCATCCTTCAGCCCTGAGTCATTTGAATAGAGGGAAGTGCTAAAACAAAAATATTATAAAACAGTGACCTTGAGCTTATTGTCTATTTTAACTGATAGAGAATAAATACAAAGAAACTATGAAGTTGCCTTTAACCTTTATGGCATTACAAAGCTAGTTATAAAAACAAGCTGTAAAACACACCAAAAAGGTGAGCATTTCACTCCATTTTGATTTGACCATTTTGCTTTCAAAAGGAATTTATAAAAACACCCAGGAACAATGAACATTTGAACTCAAAATGGTCCAGGTTTATTTTTACTCCAAAAGAAGAAGTCTCAATAGAGATATTGATTTTCTAGCATTCATCCAATATTGCACAGAAAATGGACCTGACCTTGCCATGCCTAGCGGAGACAAGGAAGCAGTCATTACAGTCATGGGTTCCCATTGATTTTAGTGGGATTACTTGCATAAATAAGGGTTTTCAGGATATGACCCGGTGTCCCATTAGCAGTAAGACCAAGCATACATGGATGTCGGTTCCACTCAGTTCAGAAGGGTGCCTTTTACTTTCCTGTTATGTATTCATCCTATGGTTTTATTCCTGCATATTTATTTTACATATTTTTTGTTTTCTGGCCAACAGAGCCTCATCGTTATGTGAAAAGTACCGGTCCTCCTTCCATCTTGAGTAGTTTTTTTACTGGATCTTCAAGTGTCATTCTAAGCTCAGAGTTATTCCCTGCTCTTACAGCTCTTTCATCCTTTGGTTCCATTTTCTATAATGAAAAAACACTTTGGGCTAGGCACTATCTCTCACTGTATTTTTTAATTAACTAATACATTTTGGAAGTTTCTGGGGCCAAATGAGAATGAGACGTTACTGTACTTTGCAAAATAAACACAGAGTACTAGGCAGAAAGCTAAAGCCTATGAGCCCTTTCCCAAACATAGTGAGTTTCTCCTTAACCCTAGGGAGATTTCTTGTGCCCCACAGCTCCTGTAGGAATGGTACTCCAGAACTTCACTGTTTGGATGGATTGAAACCTCCTAATTGTCACTCTAAATATATTCATAGCCATTTTATACACATTTGTTCTGGCGACAACCTTGTCCTTTATCTCAAATAGGTTTTTTCCTTCTTCACTATTTACTCACTGATGTGGCTATAGTAAGGAGTCATATCTCCTCTCTGCCTTCATTTTGTTTCATTAACTGTGGGGAAGGTGGAGAGGTGTGTAAGAAACAGGGTGACGACATGTTTGTGCCTTGCATAATTGCCCAGTCATAGTTCGGGGCTCCATAGGCTGACTTTGTTTCAGCAGTAAGAAATAACGACCCTCCAGAGTATGTTGGCTGCTTTATTCTGGATGGACAAAATTAATTCATTCACTTTTCATTGAGTTGCAAAGCTTTAGTCCAAGAATACTAGCAATTGATTATTTTTGTCGGTGGTGTTTTCAAAGAAATAAAGAAATCAAATGTACAGTATATTTCAGTTTGCGATGATCATTTTGATGTTCCATTTGCAATGGAAATGAGCATATAACATATTCATGTGTACAGATAAGGAAAATGACAAACATTAACAACGCTTGTTCTATTCATTTATAATATTCAGAAAAAAAATATTCCTTCCATTCCATAGTTTTTAGTTTTGTCTCAGGAGGACAATGTGAAACAAAAAAATATGAATTAATGGGTAAAATATGCTTAGTTACTCTCTAAGTTTCCTGAAAATTACTATAATCTGAAACACAAATTCTTTGTAAATCTGTCTACTAAAAATATGTAAGTCCATGCCAATTTTATATTTTTTATGTTGCTTTATATGTGTATCAAAGATAAAATTGCTTATGGAATCAAATAAACCAGCGAGTGTGTGTGTACACACTTACATTCTTGTGGCCAAGCAGTCTTTGATGTGCAGCTCTCAACCTGTTTAAGCGGAGTGCAGTGTTTGCCTTCTCAGTGTCAGTCAGTTTCTGCACAATTTAATCTGCCACTAAAAAGAAGTTTTTTGCTCTTATGGATATAAAACAGTATGCCAAGGATAAATCAGTGGAGCTTGCTTTCCTTAAAATTTTAGACACAACCTGAAACTGTAGCGCTTTTCTTCTCTCCTCTCAATGGGATGTTAACCTAACAATCACAATTTTAAGATGGGGAAATTGTTTTGAGCAGAAATAAATTGTCTTGCCAGCATTGTTTCACGGGGTAACATTAAGGCACATTGGGCCTGGGGTTCACAGCTTAGGATATCTGGTTTTGGAGGACCGGCGTGAAAGTAAGAACATGTAGAGAAAGAAGAATAGGAATTAAATACAAGTTCTAGATGGTCCAAGCGAGTTGAAGTGGTTCAGCAATAAACATCCCAGAAACCTGCAAAGAGGCTTATTCTCCAGCTACCTTCCCTGGCGCGTTGCCAGCTCCCGCCAGCACCGCCGAGGAATTATTCTCTGTGAGTGTGAAGATTCCCTTTTTTCCTCTTTTGTCGAGCTATCTAAAGATATTGGGCTTTAACTTACAGCTTATATTTGCCGAATTAAAAAGTAAAAAAATATCTGTGTTTTTCTCCGCAGCTGCCAGGAAAGAGAAGTCCATTATTTGTAGCTGATAGGGGAGCAGGAGAGGAGGAGTCTTTTGTCTGCTGCTGCTTCCCCGGGGCCTGGAGCGGAGGCTGCTGCCGGCTGGGAAGGGAAGGCTGGAGCAGCCACCGCCGCTCGCTACGCCGTGGTTTCCCAGGGAGGCTCACAGGCTAGGCACAGCATGCCGCGAAACAGAGCTCTACACTTCGGACCCTGTGAAAGGCGCACACAGTAAAGAGAAAAAGAGCTGCCCCTCAGCAGTGCGAAGCCGAGGTTGAGCTGCCCCCAGCCCTCCTGCCCGCGCTGGCAGGGCCCGGGGGCACCTGCTGGCACCTGCGGCACCTCCGCAAATGTGGCCGCTGTACAGCAACGCCACAGGTGGAAAATCCGTACGATCAGACGCTCCCCGTTGTGACCCCGAACAAGTTAATCACGTCACCCGTCTTGAAGGTTCACACTACAACGATATAATTTATGTGGGCCCTCAGAGGTAAATGGAGACATCACATATCGATCACAAGGAATCGCTGCCAGTCAGTCTTTCTGTTGGTTTCCATCCCTGTGATGTGTTTTAAAAAATATTGTATGATTCAAAATTATACCTGTAAAACCTGCAAGTAGAAAATTACTGTGTGCATTTATCTTTAATAACAACCTTGTGCATATTTATAGTACTAGTTTAGTAGAATGTGTTATACTAGTTTATTTCCCAGTCTGGTTTAAATGATATTATTCATTAGTAGTTGTGAAGTGGTATGACATATTTTTTATGTTGCTTGTTTGTAACAAAGGTTCTTAATACCTTTTCATAATGAAAGGGGATAAATGCTCACATGGAATATGTGAAATTGTGCTTGTAAGAGCATGGAGCGTTGTCTTAGGGTATTAAATTAGCATTTGGTGCTGCTCTGCTTTGTATGTATTTCTAGCAAATGTTTCAGCTACAAATCACTATAATACACCTGTATTCTGGTTCTTCAATTCACATAGCATTTAAATCCTGCCAATACTGTGTCTTATAAATATAAATACGCAATTTAATTTAATTCAAGCATGCAACACATCATTTTTCTCCTAATTAAAATTTGGTATTGCAATGTGGTAGCTGCCTAGGGCAAACAGGACACATCCACATTGCCAAACCAAAGGGAATACAGACGCAGCAGTGAAGGCTGGCAGGAGGAAGGGGGCCAGCCCTCGGAGCCCACAGCGTAGGGCATCAGTAGTGCCCTGCCTGGAGGCTGTGGTGCCTGCGGTACCTGCAGGTCCAGCCTGGCCCCGCTGCTGAGGACAGCGGGGAGCAGGGGCCTGGCAGCTGTGGGTGCACGCACCCTGTGGTGCCGCACTGCCCCGTCGCCCTTCCATTCCTCCGCAAGAAAGCAGAAGCAGCACAGCCGCGGTTATTTTACTGCTGCTCCGTCGTGTGCTGAAGTTGGCTGGTGTGCAGCAGAACTCAAATAGTTCTGGGAAGGAGGAACTGCCCGACAGCAGCAACTCGAGGGATTCCTATCACGCTCTCTCAGAATCGAACAAAACAACACAAATAGACCTTCTGCATAATGACTCAAAAAACTGTTAATGGCCATCTTTAGTAACATAGCAACAGCCAAACCCTTGAAAAGAGGAAGTTTTCATTGAGAAAGCATTTAATTTTAAACATTGAAATTTGGTATAATATAGAGTATGAAATAAGTTTTGAAAGGAAGCTGATGATTAAGAAGAAATGCAGTGGGCATTTAATAAATGGAGGAACCGCAAGATAATTAACTGGCATGCATAAAGATTCATGCTTTATACCAAAATTTTAATTTTGCACATAAATGTGCCTGATGTAGGCAGCATTTAATCACCTAGCTGACAGGAGTAACTACTTTCATTTAACCTTGACTGAAGATCATGAATTCTAACAGGTTTAATTGGATACATCATTTAACAGAATGAACAGAGCAAATTTTTCTCAATTCATAGGTTCTGATTGACATGCACCAGCAATAAGGCGTTGCACAATTAAAGCTGATCTGTATTCCTGGCCTGGGCAGCAATTGCCATAGTGATGTGACACTGTTTGATCACTGTGGCACTGAAACTATACTGAATTTCCCCTTGTTTTGAAAAGGGCAATGCTTTAAAAAAAGAGAGAGAGAGAGAAAGAGATTTTGGCACTTTAATTTTTTTTTTTTTTTTACATTAATCACATTTATATGCACAAACTGTAAGGGAAGGAACTTGTCTTGTTATCAGTAACTCAGGGGAAAGAAGGAAAAATGGTATCTTCTTTTATCCATTTAGCACATTATTTACAGAAAGTCAAAAATGTGGCTAGTCAAATGAATTGTAACACATTAAGGGCCTGATTGTTCTGGGCTTCCGTCTGAATAGGGAGTAGTGCTGCGTGGCTCTGCTCTTCACCTGCAGTTTGACATCTCTGTCCTTGCCCAAATCCCTTCCACATCACAGATAACTCGCCAGCTGAGTAGGGGTACTGAGGAGGGGTGCTCATTTTGCAAATGAGGTAGAAAAAGATGAGAGGGAAGAAGTGTTACCCAACAGCGAGCTGTGTACCTTTCCTGGCACACAATGTTTCATATGATAAAACCTTGAAAAAATTTGTGGAGGAGTTGGCAACTTCCAGTTCGCCATGTGGCTCCTGTCCATCCACGCACCACCACTTTCGCTGCCTCTGGCACCTTCCACAAGTCCCAGGGTTGACCTGCATGAACTGGAATTGTTCTTCCATTGTTTAACCGCATATATATATATATATATATATATATGTATCTTTTATGTCTCTGTTGCCCACTTATATTTTTGCTTCTGTTACCTCCTTTTTATTTTATTCTTTTACAAGAAGATTTGCTGAACGTTGAATGGTCTGAGGGCAGGGTAGCACACAATGTCTTTCAGCCTGGCTCACTAGAGCTAAAACTGCAGTAAAAAATCATTCCTGGTTCCTGAACAACCTGCTAAAAACAGCTTCAAGCAAGTTCTGCTCCCTGCCATGAGAGCTGCAGCATCCATGCTCAGCACAGCAGGTAGCTTTTCCGCTTTTTTCTGTCTCCGTCCCCTTAGGTTCAGTGCTTAAGTGCTGGTCCTTGATCTCACTTGCAGACCTATTGCTACCCATTTGTCAGCCGTCATTTGTGTATAGGCAATGTATATACATATCCAGCAACAAGCTTTGTAGGAGTGCACTGAAGTGGGAGACAGAAATCTTCAGGAAGGCTGGAATCCTGGTTGGCCCAGGGACCTGAACTTTGAAGTCAGGACCACTAGATGTATTTAGAAAGATTTTTTTGGTCATCTTAGGGGCCGCTAAAATTCAATTCTTTATAATACCTTTCTCTGTCTGAGGTATTTCCAGTATGATTCTTTGTATAAAGCAAAGGTATTTGCCAGTATAATTTATCACTCACTAACATTTTCAATAGTTTCAGCTAAATGATTGGGCCACATCCCTAGTCTCTGCAGCCACATGACATGCCTTGGGACTGTAGCGGATGCTTGTCTTCATGCATGGTGAGTTCCCAGTCGGTGCCTGGATCTTCCCTGTGCAGGAGTGAGAGCCAGGATTCTGTCGATGTGCCTCACTCAGCCTTGCTAACAGGGCACGTTTCTAACCCAGGCGCTGCCTGCTCTCACCTTGCGCGGAGGCACAGGAAGGCAGGAGGTAATATGCCCCTGCTCCCAGGCTCTGCTCAATCCTGAATCCCTGTAGGCTAGACACGTGCTGCAAAATTCTTACTGGGCCCTTCTTTAAAGTGTGTCTTTGGGCCCCATTTAGAAATGTATGTCCTGTAATTTACTCTGTTTTTCCAAACCTTCCCAATAAAATATCTATCTGTCCCATCAGCTGGTTCCTTTTTATGTCCTATAGTGCACACGGGTACTGCCTCGTGCTGTCCTTGAGGCAGGAAGCAATAAGGTGCTTTGAGGCACTCATTCAGCATTACTCTAAGGAGATTCCCAGCAACGTCCCACAGTCATCCCCAAGGTGCACAGAGCTCGTCAGCAGCACAGCTGGCATCAAACATAGCCCTCTCCCAAGAGCCATGCTCAGGTCTGACTTTCCCTTGGGAATACCGCTGAGCTCGGTTGAGCTGCGTGCACACCTATTTGCCGAGCCGAGTTTGCTGCTGGAGGAATCATGCCTCCTCCACTTGTGTTTCGCCGGCTGCCCGGCCAGCCCCGGGCTCCGGCCACTTGCTCTGTCCACATGCACCCAACGCCACCTCTTCTCAAGTGCCTCACTACGTTGGGGTCTTGCAGCACCTTTCTGGTCTTTCCTTTATCAGCTCCCCAGCCAGTTCATCTTCTGCACTCGGAGTCATTTGGGTGCTTCGCCTGCAACTCTCCTGAGTTGCATGTCATTCTTGCCTTGTCCTCATGCTCAGTCATCCATGCTGAATTATCTTCCACTCCTCCCTCTGGGAATAACTAAGGCTTTGACCCAGTGGGACTGTTTGTGTGCTTAAATGCTTTGATGGACCAGACACTGAGCTGTTTGCTCCCAAATCTAAGGTGGCTGGGGATTTTAGGCTGTATTTTTAGAAACAGTTTGTGCACTGGGAAGCATAGTATAACTGAAAGTCAGCAAAGGACACTGACTTGTGCATTTTCTAGTATTTTATCTACCGTCTTTAAATGTTTCTGTTCTCTTTAGTTTCCAAACAGCCATCTTTGCAAGTTTTTGATCTCCTATAGAGGATATACAGCTGTAATAAGAAATATATTTCACTTCATTTCAGAATCCCCTGGGACAAGGCGACATTCCATTTTTACTGATATAGGATCAAGTTTGCAATTTCATTTTGAATGCTGTTCTGAACAAGTGGGGGAAATTAGAAGACCATCCACATTTTCCCCCAGGTTTTCCCAAATCCACCTTTGGAGCATGACCCGGACAAAATTCTGAGTGTGGTTAATGTTTACACCTTTCTTGCACTGTGTAATTTAACTTTCAGAAATATAAAATGGGGCAGCAGAAATATTTTTATGTGTTCTTACAATGTCCAAAGTTGTTTCTCACTGTTTTTATTTGAAGGAACTAGACACAATCCTGGCTGCCTTAACCACTGCCTTTGAGAGAGCTACAGCTGAGAAAATCCGCTGCCAGGAAGAAGTGAATAGAACTAACAAGGCTATTGAGCTGGCCAACAGATTAGTGAAAGGTCTGAGGTGAGGTCCTACAGGGCAGGCTAATGAAGCAGCCTACAGAAAGCACTTCTTTGTTATACACTACTGATCTGGCAATAACAGAGGCACTTAGCAAAGAACCTGATGAGCTGAAAAAATTATGTCATTATCATTCATTTTTTTCATAATAGAAACATGTTTTTGACCTTTGCATTTTCTTACATTTTGCCTCATTGTGGTATATATTAACTGTAAGATTACCTGGTAACTAACCCATCCACGAACATTAAAAGAAGAGAAATAGTCGATTGTAGGTATTGACAATGAAGGCAATTTATTAAAATGCAATGACTATATTTGTAACAATTAAAAAACGCTAATGATACTGCCCTGGGTTGGGATACATAGAATACAATACAATTTGCACTACTTAGTTAAGCAATATGATAATTCTCTAATTATCTCTCTGAGATTTGCAGCGGGTATTTCAGGAGAGAATAAATAATGGCAAAGCCATGAATTATCAAAAATCCATATTGTCTGTTGATCCAAGCTGGCTCAAGGGAATCCATACTCACTGATGGATTTTTCATTTATCATTCGTCTACCGATGAGGCTGCTTTACACACACACACACACACACACACACACACACTTTTTACACATACTTTATTTTATTGAAACATTCATTTAGGAACTCTCTTGTGGTGCCTCACTGCCATTATAGGTTTTGTGCTTCTCTACCCAGTAGTTTCAAGCTGAGTTTGATAACCAAACATGTAGTAACCTGCAAAAATAGAAGATCCATTTGTTATTAAGCAAAATTATATGGCTGAGTGTGGCTAGTGGAACTTAAAATATAAAACAGTGCTTAGAGTTATTTCCTGAATCAATAGAAAGGATTTATTGACTAGAGAGGAGGGAGGGCAGTGCAGAAGACCCATTGTTTCTGTTTAAAGAAGCAAGATGAATGCATTTAAAATGTTAACACCCTGGCTGAAAGTGTAATATATTTTGGTGATTAATAATGCCTGTAAAATTAAACCAAGTACCTAATACAGAATAATAAAATAAATAACATAGCAGACCTCTTTAAAGTGTGACAATAAATGATTGTTCTAAGGCATCTGATAATAATATTTTCTTCCACCTAACATATCATATTGTTTGGTTCTAGTATGTCCCTCCTGCTGGGGCTGACAAGTGCTGGAATAGCATACATATAGAGATGAAAGGCAAAGTGTGTGTATGTTGGGGGGGGAGGCATAATGAAAAATAATCTAAAGGAGGAAACAGAGATGAAAGCAAAGAAGGAAAGTTGAGCCATGTGCTAGATGAAGACAGCAAAATGAATTTTAATGGAAAGCCCTTCAGCTGGTACCTCCCAAAGCACCAGCTCCATGAAGAAGGTGGCCAGCTCGACAGATTGGTGATGGGAAATTGAATTCATTCCTGTTGTTAGCTGTACCACACTTGGTCAAAGGCAGTAATAACCATATGACAGCTATTTGGTGACTTATAGGAAAAAATCCATTTTAATCCAGTCTGCGGTAAACAATAGGTCACTGTGTACTATTAGCAAACAGTGTAATACTGACACTGCTGTACTGTCAGAAGACACTCTTATTTCCCTAGTTGTATGGTTAAGTTATTGCGGTAAGGAGAATTCCTCAAGAACAGGAAAATAAAATTGTTCACATTTCTTATAATAAGCAAATATGTAAAAATTTCTTTATTAACCATTCTTTATAAATATACATTTACCATGACAATAATAATAAATAACCAAAAGTGTGTGTTTTCTTCTAATTCTTAGGGAAAGCATTGCCCAAACAGCAGGAGAGCTGATAGCATCTAGCCAGGATCCCAGGGAAAAGCTTGCACCAAGTGTCATGTCAAATCCCTTATTGACTTTATGGCATAAAAGATCCTGCCCCAACGTAGAAACTGTGTTTTCCTGCCTTCTTCTCTGAGCCCTGGCTCGCAAGGACTATTTTGGGTGGTTGCATGAGCAGTTGTTACTCTGTACCAAGGAATTCTTTGCTTCTGACAGGTGCCAATTATGCTGTGGACATCTGCCCTGGAGGCATTGAATCAAGCTGACAACTCATTTTATATCAATCAAACAACAACCATTTTCAATAATTTCCCATCCAGCTGGGACTGAATTTGCACAAGTGATCTATGTATTAGAGACATTACCAATCCACAGAGACATTCAGAACCGTGATTACGTTCTGTTTTCCCACAGAAACTCTTGCATCTGCACAAGAAAGCAACAACTTTTTCCACTATGCAAGAGGATGCTGACAACTCAATTTTGGTCACTTACTGCCAAACTCAACTTGCAACAGTCAACTCATGTCAGAATAGATGGGAATTTTTTATGTCCAGGCTTGCCACACACAAATCCTTTCTGTTGATCCTCTAAGCGATGTGAATCCATAAGGTAATACTGAAGCACTCACTACTGTTTAGGCACAGCAGTGGGCAGTTTTTTCATAAACAGCTAGTAAATGAATGTTTCTTTAATCCTGTTTTCTAGGTAGAAAATGAGAGCTGGGCTTATCGACAGAGCAGTATCAGGAACAAGAGAAAATGCGATGCAGAAATGTGTTCCAGATTGTAATCTTTCATTCCTGAGATTGTTCATTTTCAAAGTGGTACTGGCGTGAGCCAAAATCTCTGCCCGCTTTGCTTGAAAAACAACAAGGTAAGTGAGGGCTGCATGTAATACCTTCTTCAGAGCTCTATGTTTTTCAAATACATGGTTAATCAGAAAAAATCTAGCAGCTATTCCATTCCTTTGGACCTGTTAAACCACCGTGTTGCTTATATGAACTTCCTTCAAATACTTCATTTAATAGAACAGTATATTTAGAGGCAATGAATTGGTAAAATGTTCTTCTGGAGAGGACCAAAATGTGCCCCTTGCTAGTGTTTGAAGTACATTTGCTAGCTGACTGGAGCTAGAGGTGACAACTAACCCACAGACCTTGGGAATATGGTTAGCAAGCCAGAACAGTAGGCAGGCTCACCTTCTTCTTGTATTCTGTTGAGTGCTATGCCCTGCTGTTTGCATAAGGGGACCGGCTTTTATTATTCTATTCTCTCCCCACTACTGTGCACCAGGGCAGCACAAAGCAAGATTTAGTGCTTGGGTATAGCATTTGCTTGCTAGCAATTGTTATAGTTAGGGCTGCACTGAGACTTCTGTCTTAACCTGCTGTTCTCCCATGCTCATAATATTCTTTTTTTAAAAAAAAAACCTCTTTCATCTGAATTTTTTCATGCTTGTTATCAGCTGAAATATGATTTTTTTTTTTTGGCAAGCCTGAATAAAATTCATTCATTCACATTTGAATTATGCAAGGAAGGGGGTGTGGGGAGAAAGGTCTCTTTTTTTGCACATTCATAATTCAGAAAAAAAGCTGCATATTACAAGCTGAAACTTTCCAGGTGGCTAGTTTTGACTGAAGGATAGTCTTCATGCTAATTACAAAGAGAGAATGACTGAAAGAAAAATGAAAGAGAAAAATTAAAAATGACACATATTGTGATTAACTCATTTGTTTTGTAGGTGTGTCATACAAAAGTTCCATTGTGAGCCACTTAGAGCAAGTTTAAAGTAACAATTTCATTTAAGTTACGATGAACTACTATAATTACATAATATCAATGTTTTGTACTGCAATTTCACTAAGAATCTCCCTACAGAAGCTGGATAAGCTTTTACTTATGCAAATGTGGAAGCTCGCAGTGAAATCAGTGCAGAATCTTATGAATCATTAACTTTGCCCAGAAAGCTAGCCTGGGGAAGGGGGAGAAATGGCGTGTAGTGGCATGTACTGTCGCCGTGTCCTGGGTCTCTCTGAATGCCAGGCTGCTACAGAAAATAACTCAAGAGTTTTTGCAGTTTGTTCCAACTTAGTGCACTGTCTGTCAGGGACATCAAACCGCTAATGCTTTGGTATTCTCTTTTCCTAGTGGACATAACAGGCTGCACATAATATGATCAGCACTGGCTGACTCTCCACAGCACCAAAGGGGTACCTGGGCAGCAGAAGCTAGGAGTGTTAGAACAGTATCCCTTAATCCATAGAAAAAAGGTGCTGTGACGTAACCTTCTGTGTGCTTATAAATCACCTGGAAATAAAATACAAGCATGTGAATAAAGCAATATAAGTGTAATTTTAAACATCTGAAAGCTTAACTGGCAAAGGTTCCCATAGTAATTGCTGACCTTGTTCCACATGGAGCAAAGATGAGTTCAGAAATTGCCCAGCACTAAGTTCGCAGTAACCTTTTGGAGGCAAAATAAGGACTGTTGGATTCAGTGCAGGAATCCCCATCTGTTTTTTTCCTGACTTTAAAGTGAAGTGAGGAGAAATTATATGTTTTTCGTACTGATGTTGCTTATTCTTACAGAAAACAAGTGAGTGAATGCTGAGGCATATCAGCTTCTGTAACTAGGAATTTAAAACTTAACCTTTATTATTCCAGGTCCCCACTCCAGGAACAAAAGGTCTTGATCCAGTCACTGTGAAGACGGATGATGCAATCGCTAAATAGAAAAGTGACGGCAGTGCCTAGCAATACCATGGCCGCACAAAAAGCCCCTAGTCTTACATATATAGTCATCATTGGCATATACTGATCAACCCTCAGCTCCAGGGATCAAATGGATAAAAATTAAACCTGGTTCAGATTTAGAAGTTATCTATTTGAGTCAAAAAAGGAAAGAGCTAGTTGGCAGCTAGAAGTACTAGTGAGAGTGAAAACCTCTGCTGAGCTATCGAGCAAACATGGCAACTATTTTTTCTGAACTCCTGATGTTGCACAAGGTGTTTTCTTAATGCCCCAGGAACCATAACAACTCTCCTAAAGCATGTTTCTACTTTAAGCTCATGGAAGTATAATGAATGGGATACAGTACACCGACATTGTATCCTTTGTCTTTCGCCAGCCCTATACTGGTATGATTTTTATAGGTGCATGTTATACAGCAGGAATGTCTTGCTGCAGGCCCTGTTTCGGTAGACAACTTGGAAGAAATGATCGATCTTGTATTTGACCCAGTACTTGCAAATTATTTATGTTCAAACTATTTTTTAATAGTCCGTTATTTTCTCCATCAGCTATCTCTCTGATTATGTTCTGCAAGTATTCAGAATATCTTCTTCTGTCTTCCTACACCTGTACAATAGTTATCTTAACTCCTGAGGATTTCAGTGCCCCGGACACATTGACTCTAGCTGGATTTTCACTTGTCTATTTGACCCTTTCTTATCTTATTTACACCCTTGCACACACTGTAGTTCAATGATTGCAATTTGAGCCCTCCTTTCCCTCTAGCTGAATAGTTCTCCCCAACACACCACCATCCTGATGTGTAATCACCCAGGAGACATAATCATTCACTTAGAATAAAAATAATTCTCCTACCGTTTGCTCTTTGCCTCCATTCTGCCCTTTTTCTCTGATTTATTACACTATATTCCTTATGGAAATATTTTGACATCTATCCCCTCTATTCAAGTCTTGTGCCCACCCTTTGAGGCAGTGCTTTGAACAGAGGAAGGCCAGGATGAGTGGGTATCTATCTCATATACTCACTCACCCTTTTATTCCAGTGTCATTTCCCCCACCTCCTCATTATATCCCTGAGCCCTTCCCCTCCTTCTAGTTTAGCTGTACCTACTGCCCCTCCTACAGCTACCAGACATCCTCCCTTCCCTCCCCTGCCCCTCTAGTAAATGACAGAAAATATTTCCTCACAGCCTCTGCTACTCAGGACTGTGTGTGAGCATATAGGGATCCCGAGCCCCAGCCTATTACGTTAGCTGGTCTAAGCTCTCTAAATCACTTGACCCCAAGAAGGTTGCCACAGGACAGCACTTACCTACAGCACAGGCTGGAGAGAAAGTGCTGTTAATGCAATGGCACTGAATTCCTTCGGCTCTGATCTTTGCTGCTTAGTTAGACCGCAAGAAAGTATTTAGTGAGCCAGAGCACTGAAATTATTACTCTTTAAGCTGAGTCAAAATTAATGTGAAATTCGCTAATTAAAAAGTTCAAGCTGAGAAGCAAAACACTTTCCAATTCAGCCATCACAGTGCCCCACTCAGTACCATACCTTCCGCCTCTTCTTTATTGCTGCCTTCTTTTTCTCATGTTACCTTACATGTTGCCTGTCTGTTTTGCTGGTTACGAGGAGTGTCCTCCCCAGCTGCCACCCCCATACTGCACTGACAAGCAGAAAGCTCTTTATGCTGAGTGTTGATCTAGCAGTGTGCACCAGCCCAGGGTGGAAGACCTTCTTTAATTTCTTGCTCCCCCAGGAGCATTTGATTCAAGGAGGGTTTTCGTAGTGTGTTGAGACTCAGAAAGTGGCTGCTCTTCAGTAAATGTTAGTTGCAGTTCTGAGTCTGAATGCATGATGAGGTTTCCCTCTTTCTGTGGCAATAGGCTGTGTTCTGGGACAATGAATTCCGCATGTTTTTCCCCACTGCAGAAGAGCAGAAACAGGACCACGCTCACACTGACTGCCAGGCTGCTGTTCTTGCACTCAGGGACGTAGGTTTCACCAGAATTTTCACCGATTCTCCACAGAAATCTTCCAAATCTGCTCTCTAAATTGGACTTCTAGACCTAAAGAACTTGAATCAGCTTCGTTGTTACTCGGGATGCATGAGGTCAGTATGGCAACATTTGGAAAGCCCAGACTGAGGACATTTCATGAGTGTCTGCATTACTCTCACATCTGTCACAGGCCCCCACAACAGGGCTTGCACATGCTGGAGACCTCACAGCACAGCGTACCTTCTACTGGCCTCAGCAGGCTGAGCCTGATACACAAATACACGTGCATGCTCAGAGGAACACATAACCTAAACTCATTTCTACCTTTATACATCTAGAAAAACTTTGCCACAACCCAGGAGATGGCTCTGGAGTCATGACACAGCTAGGAACAGAATCATTTTGGTGTTCCCAGATACCATTCATTAGCTTACAAATAATGTAGGCTTGCTTGTGTGCAAATCTACTTTTCATTTTTAATCTGTTAAATGTGCTTATGGGCAGTAGATACACACAGCTGAACTATGGACACAGAAACATTAACATGCCCATGACAGGAAGCCAAGACTTGCACAGAACAGTCTCAGGCTTCAGAGGACACCAGAACACCAGCTTGGATTCAGCTTTTTAATTCGTAAATGCCCTTCACCATTACAACCGATTTCAGCAAAACCCCATGTCTGAAACCATCAAATTCTACGGTATTTGAAGCAACGCAGAACGAACTCCTTCTCCTGGCCCTAGGCCTTTGGCATCAAAGGCTGTGCAGGCCTCTGCAGGCCGGGCGAAGTGCAGGGCACCCGGTCGGCTGCCCGCAGGCCGTTGCCTTCAGCACGGAGCTGCCTCGCACAGACACAGCGGCAGGCTGACAAGCTGCTGCCCATAGTTAAACAAATCAAATGGCGCAGTAAAGGCAGGTGCCGTTTTCAAGATACCATTTCATACCACCAGTGACGAAAAAATCTCCCAGTGGAGCATAAGCAGCCAGTAGAGCTTTCTCTAAGGTTCAAGGTCCTACACATACTTGTTACTTCTTGTTTGCTTTACTCTTCAGCAGCACACAGCTTCCCTGCCTGAACGCCAGAATACGAGCCTTACTAACTCTATATCAAACAGCAACTTCATCAGAGCACAGTGAGGCCTTTAAACACCTCCAAATGCAGATGGCACAACACGTCCTTGTTCACGTGATGCATTCCAGGTATGACCTGAATTCGGCAATGTTTTGAGATGTGATACTTTGGGTGCCATCCTGGTATTTCTGCTCAACAGCTAGCTCCACCAACTGGGGATTAGCGCCCCAAAATTTTTCTTCATTGAAGGAGGCTGACATGGCCTGTATATGGCTCCTCCCAGACAGAACCATAGGAAACTGTCAGTCATAAATCCAGATGTTCAGTGTGCATTTATTAGGGTTGAATAGGCAACAGTTAGCTGGCTTTTCTATTTTAAAACTTCCTATGGTGTACAGAATACAGTTCACAATTTTATTTCTCCTATTTCTAGTAATTGAAGACTTAACTATTAAAATCTATGCTTACAATGAAGTTTTAGGAAAATTGAATATTTGAAAAAGAGATATATATTTCCTTTATTAATATGGTTTGAATTATGGATTTGCAAACTTACCACTTCAGCCTGAACTCATAAAGCAGAAAAATTACTTTAAAATTAAGTCGACAGTGCTTTAGGATGAATTTTGGATACTTTTTTTGGCTGTTGACAGTAATTTCCTTCAGGATATTCTTCTGGCTGAGAAGCTGTAAACAAGTCTCACAGCAGCAGAAATAGAAATGAAGACAAACAACTAAAAGAATTAGATCAGCTACAATAATAATCATTTTGATGCTAAATTTGGCTCCTTTGGGTCTAAAACAAATATGTTTATTTTTTAGAATTGTTTTTATTTCATAATCTGCATGTTTCAAATCACTTATCCATGGTGAATGTATCCATGTATACGTGTCTGCTCTCCAAGAATCACTGTGTCTCCATCATGAGAAAAATAAAATAAAACTTTTTAAATCACCATAAAACTCTTTAATTTATTTGAAGTGGAAGCTGCAAGAGTGGAATTCTAGTGTTCCATTTTACATACCATATAAATGTAGCTTTCTCTGGTACATTTTTCCACAATTCCTTGTTAAAAATTGTATCATTATTTATATTATTAACTGGAGCCCAGGACAATGTGGAGCTGTTTACATCTGTTGGACCATTTACCCAAGAGACCAGCTAAAACACAAGCGGTATCAATGGAAGGATTCATGAGCAGGATGCATCACCCAGGCACTCATTTCTAGCTTGGAGTGGCCACAGTTGACTGCAGAAACATCTGGCCACTGGATGTGCGCTTCTCCATGTGAAAGTCAGGGACACTGAAAAGTTAATAAAAGCATTTTCCAACTCTGTAACTGCTTTGCAGGGTGTATGATATCCCTTTCTGCTATGGGGATGCACATGATTACGTATCTTGTGCAATCAGTTACTGAATATGCAAACCGGGAAGTGGATGTTAGAAATCATTGCATTATTAAATGAGGAATCATATCTAATTTAATTAAAAGGTAAATATACCCTTAATAGTAAGCAAATGTTGTCAAGGGATATCATTTGCACTTGCACATCTTTTCCACCATCAGAGCACTTTAAAAACCCTTCCCATTTACACACAGTATGTCTCTGAAATAGGAAAACAAGGCTTTATTCAGATGGCAAATGAAGCAGAGTTCAAAGGACTTGACCAAAGAGTATCAGCAAGTCAGTAAACTCAAAATGTATGCTACCAATAAAATCATTAAGGAAATCTCTCACAAGGGTTGTGTTTTTGCAGTTAGGTTGCAGGAATTTAATTGGCATACAGTTGAAAATTATGACCCATCTCTTCTAACTTCAAGCTTACCCTGCAGTCTGCATAAAGGATGTAGAAATGTTCTTGGAGCTTCATGTAGTTATCACGCTTGAGCTGTCCTAACGACTGAAAGTAAGATGTTTCCAGAGAAATAAGTTAATGATGATCCAGGCATTAATAGCATGCATGTCTTTGCCTTGTCACGGTCTTCTCATCACACAGTCTTTAGATCACTGAGACATTACAAAAATCAGTGGTTTTGTTGCCATTATAAAATTTCTTCCTTTGATAAATCTAAAGCTTGCAAAGAAACTATTTCAGAGAGCAAACAGTAGAATATTTAGAAGAAGGAAGCAAACATTTTGTTAAAATCATTTTGGGGAAAATAAAAGCCTTCAAGGATTTTGAAAAAGGCACAGTCCTTCTTTGTGACTGTGTGGAGCTTAAAGCAACTTTTACCTAACCCCACAATACCTGTATTTGAACAGTAAGCTGTGGGAACTTACAAAATCCCAGGCAAGGAGATTCCCCTTGCTTTAGAAATCTATACATTTTAGACAAATTTTTCCATATCACTGTACTTTTTGCTGTCATTTACACGGGTGAAGTAAGGACTGGCAGCAATCCCACTGCTCACTTTGAACTGAACAACCGCACACAAGATAGAGACACAGAAAATCACCCCTTGATTTCTGAAGAGTTAAATTGCATCTGCAAGCTGTGTCAAGTTCCACTTGGAGTAAGCTCTGGTGTCTAGTGCATTTCTGTCACCAGTTACTCTTTCTTAAACTTTCTATTCCTTCAGGAAAGACATACTTGCATTCTAGCTGTTAATGAAAAAAGGGGACAAGCCTGAAATGCTTAGTCACTTTCATATTGTGATTTTTACCGATGCCACGAAGGAGTGACAGAATCCTTTAGTTAACATAATTCAAGAGAAGGGGGATGAGAAGGTGGAGAAAGATTATATAAAATGGATTTATATTGCTTTTACAACTGAATTGTTTTCAGTATGTCACGCTCTTAGTGTGGGGGATTCTCCACGTGTCATGATTCTACAGATGTTCTTGCACACTACATGCAGCTGCACTATTTGTCATGGGCAAATTTAATAGCAAGATGCTTGTTACGTGTTCCCTCTATTCTTAGTCCACAAAAACCACTGATGGGGAAAAAAACCGCACTGCCTGATAGCTTGCTTGCTTCCCTTCTTTATACAGCCTTTTAAAACACTTAAAAAACAAATTTTGGAAACACCATCTTTTGTACTAAATTCTGTGACACCTGCAATTACGGCTCCATTACATTTGCTTGAATGATTTGTCAACTGTGTTCTCTCTAATGTTTATAATGCTAATTAAATAATTTTAAGTACCTGAAGAGGTCATATTCCTAACGGCAGGGGGTCCTTCAAGAGCTTGATCTTTCAAAAAGGAGAATACTTTCTGCTAAGTCCTGAGTATCCTTTCCTGTCATGGACTGCAGAGGAAACTCAGGAGCATTTCACACCAGGATATTGCAGGGCCAAATGCTGTCAGAAATTTTGCAGAGGCAAACTCAGAAGAACTCCGTTACTCTCCTAATTTTCAAATCCTGGATCTTCTTTAGAAGATCCTGGTCCAAGGCCAATGTGTTATTCAGCTCTTCAGAGGGGAACGTACCCTTGGGTTCCAGCTTCTTCCAGGTGTATCCAGGAAGCAGAACAAGATTTTGCAAAATTAAAAGAAAAAAAAATCTAAATTTTTCTCTTGAAAAGCCTATACTGTGCTGAAAAATGGGCTGTCTGGTTAGCGGCAAGAGAAGTAACTGAAGAACTGGCACTGCAAGGAGAAATTTAGACTTCAGAGGAGGGAAATTGAAAGCTGAAGTAGGAGCACATCCAACTAAACTGAACAGGATAAAAATAGAAAGGAGGGTACAGATGTAGAACAAGTTACAAGTGTTACACTATCAGTAAGCATATGAACAAAAATAGATGTTATAAATGAAAAGTATGGGTTTAATTACTATATCTCCTACAGTACAAGAAAGACATTAACCTACTGGCGCACATCCAGTGGAGGCTGGAGCTGCTAGCATGTGAGAAGAGGCTGAGGGAGCTGCGATTCTTCAGCCTTGAAAAGGCCAAGAGGGTGGGGGGATTTATTGCTGCCTAGAAATATTTCATAAGAGGCTACAGAAAAGACAGAGCCAGGTTTTTCTCAGAGGTGCACAAAAGCAGGAAAGAGGCAACCGGCAGAAGACAGAGCATGGGAAATTCTGACAAGGGATTATGAAAAATTCTTTACCAAGAGGGTGGTGAAATATTGGAGGCGGGGCCCTGGGAGGTTGTGGTTCCTCCGGATGAGGAGGACTGTACATCCTCTCATTGAGAGTGACCACACTCAACAGATCACCACGATATGAATGTCTACACTTGTAACATTAAAATATACATACATTTACAAGTATGGTTGAAACTTTGAGTGCTTATAAAACATAGAAGCAAAGATGGATCAACAAGGAATAAAATTTTTTGCCATGGGAAAATCTTATTTTTTAAATACATGCACCATTTATGTACAATTGTATTGGAGGTATTTTAGAACATCTTGACTTCAGCACGTGCTGGAAACACTGCATATATGTAAGATATGTAGTCATGTATCAAGTTGATGGAAAAGTTCTTTTTGTTACCAAGAAGCTGATCAGATAATTTTGGAAATGTATAACAAGTGTTTCTGATATTAAAGATGTGCATCCGTGAACACAGACTGTCAAAGAAAATGAAATATTCCAGTGAGTCTTTTCAGACGAATGCCAGCAAGTAGCATTGAAATATGCAACAGATATGTGAAGATATTAGTTTCCAGTCTTCAGATGATTGCTTAGCTCAAAAGTTAACCAGAGGTGACTATGACGTATCTCCTTCTGTTTCTAATCAATTTCTAATCATACATATGGGATCTAGTTGTGTTTGTGTACAGACCCAATTCCAGAAATTGTTGTGAATTACCTCATGTGTAAAATCTGCCTGATAGTGTCTGTGTGTGTGTGTGTGTGCGAGCATGTGTGTGTGTATGAGAGATGTATCTTAGATTCAAGCATGTGATCTTAATTATCCTATACTCTTAGAGGTTACACTATGATATCCTACAGTTACAGGAATTTTTAACAGCGCTACAACCTATAGCTCTCATTTTAATAATCACAGTATTCCTGCTGATTGTGCAAATTATATTGGGGATGAAAATCAAACAATTTTTGCTAGCTGGTCTCCTGATGGCAATTAAGAAATACAGGTCAATCAGACCTGTATAGATTGTCTTGATTCAAGAGAAGACAGGAAAGTGTGATTGCTTCCAAGATCTGCTGCTCAGTCATGATTTTGCAGTCATAGGAGGGTTTGCAAATCCTTGCTGAACTCTGCAATTCACAGACTATCCAAAGGGACTTTATAGCCCAGTAAATGTGATTTTGCCATTATTAGTAAAAAGCAACATGACAGTGTACAGTCTCAGCAATTCCCTGGGTTTGTCTGGGCCTAAGTAGATTTTAACCTGGTTTAGCTGTGATAGCAATGTGTACCTCCAGCTGTGAGGGACTCTCGACTAGATTTGTTTTAATTTAACTCTAGTGTATAGTAATAACAAATGGTTATTCATTGTGGACTGAACTGCCTATAGCTCTAGAATAAGTCGTGGGGAAGAGTGCAGACACAGATGATACAAATCAGTCATTTAATCACAGCAAGCTGATAGTGTTAAGAAAACATATAAAATTAAATCCAAGCAGACACCAGACTGAGGAGAAAGACATCCCCCTCCCATGAATATCACACTCCTCCTTGTGATGACTCATTGTAATACTCCCCCATTCCTTTTGAGAAATACCAAAGTGTCAATCTTAAGACCCAAAGGAGCGCTGGAGGAGTAAGCACAACACTAGAGAACAGGGAAATTTTTGTGTGGCAATTTCAGCTCTATTTTTAATGAGGCCTTCCTGTATTCATTAAGTAATTTTGACTATTAGACTGTTCAAAATGTTAATTCGACTAACAATAAACTCTTAAATCTGTATATGTTGTGCTTTTTACCAATACCCTTTTGCCAGTAAGAAGACTTTGAGTGTAATACTACATCTTAACATCAACAATATCTTTAAGGACCTGGAAGCTGAAATAAACACCATAAAGATCACTGAAGCTCGCAAGCAGTTTTGGGCAGTTGCAGTCAATGCTGCTGTGCTCTATTTTCTCGTGGACAAGCTGAATAAAATCAATCCAGTGAATTAGCTCTCACTCAAGGTTACCACTCAGGAATAGGTCAGTGTGTTTGCGTGCCGCTGTTTTAATCTAGTGCTACCACTGGCTTACACCTTTCTTTCCCTCCTGTCACAGGTTTTTACTGTTGTACTTCACAGGGCAGTGCAGTGAGCAAAACCCTCTGACAACGTGAGGCTGAGTGTAAAGAACTCGACCGCCTGCATTACACCTCAACTATCATTCACATCCGTCTGTCTGAAAGAGAAAAGCTTACTTTTACAGCCCAGTTGGGTCTCCCGGTACAGCATGAACCCTGCACAAGCTCCTGTTTATGACTCTGTGTGTGCATACCTGTACGCATGGCCCTGCAGCCCACAGAACAGTCCTTTGCCTAACGATTTTCAGGCCCTCCGCTGTAGGAAGGAATATGGACAGGTTTGTGTACTTCTGCTTGGGTCTCCTTGCTGTAGCTTGTGCTGTTCGTGCTGCTGATTTGCTCTGTTGGGCCCCTGGAAACTTCCTCCTCAGGCAGCGAATGTCAGTCTGAAACGCTTCCTACAAACAGTTTGCTCTCAGTCAGTCCAGGCTGCTTTCTCGTTAAGGACAGAAAAGCATGGTTTCACAGACATTGCTGTGGCATGAGGGCACCGGTGCAGGAATAGCTGATTTTCTCACTCTCCACTATCCATCCTCATCTCAAACACTAGGAACCGCATCTACTTTCAAAGCAGCTCTTCGTGTCCTGAGTGCTGCTGCCGCGTGTACATATTCCTCCTAGAACGAGCTGAATGGAAAGAGTATTGTATAATGATCTCTGATTTAGCTTAAAGTACCATCTTTTCCTTCACTGCATTTTGTCTGTGAGAAGTATGCTGAGTCTTGTGCAGCTGTGTTCTTGCTCTTATTCGGCACGGAGCTCTTCTAAGTTTTGCACCCATCCGAAGAGTTTCCTTCTTCCCATTGAAAAGAGTGATAAATGGGTACAGAGCAGAGGAGCCCAAAGCCTGCACGGATGTGAGTCAGGACTAGGATGAAAATACTAACCTAATGAAAGAGGCTTCTTTGGCTTCCAGTGCATGTGCTGTGAGCCGGAAAGTGAAATCCCAAATGGAGAAGGGAAAGGGAAGACAAAGAAATTCAGATTCAGCTGCTGACCCTACTTGTTTTCAGAGCACAGAGTATCTACTGTACTGAACCATAAATCAGCCAACCAGTGAATTCCTGCCCAGTCTCCTCAAGGTCATCTGGGCATCACCTACAAGCATCTCGCATGAGGACATGCACAACGGCTGATTCCAGCAAAGTGCGGAGCACCTTCTGCTCTGCTGGAGCTCACCACACCTCACCACAGCTCACCACCACACATGGCTGGACCCTGCCTTTATTTGATACCTTTCTGAGTGAGCTGTGTAAACAAAATACAGTTCCAACTTGGAAAAAACACACTATAATTATTATCTAAAAATTAACTGGGGTTAAACCAATTTCCATTGTCAGGCATGCCAGCCTTTAGAATAGATCTAGCATTAAATCATGGATGTCTGTAGGGAGTTCCCTTGGATCATTTGATCAAATTATGCTCTTAGAAGTACGCTTTAAAAATGTCATCCTGGTGTAGGAGGAAAAGAAAGAAAATAAGGCAATGAAATTAATGGAAATTTGGAGAAATGAAATGTTGTCTCATGTATTTTGACAATGTAGACATCAGTAGGTTTGCCAGACAGATCAGCTTCAGATTTCAGATACAGCTCAAGCACTATTTGACTCGTGCAAAATAAGCTAGTCTAAAGCACAAGCTACTCACTAGCCATTTTCTTGGCTTTGCCCTCTTGAACAATTTTACAAGTCTATTTACATTGTAACAGCTCTGGCCATGCTTCTCCCATGCTGGAGGTCCTTCCCCAGCCCTTGGGAAGAAAGCTGGCACCTGCCAACGTGGTCAACTTCTGGCCCTAGAAGTGCTTTAAGTAACAAGGTGGGCAGGCAGCAGCAGCAGCAGAGGAAAAGATGAGAAGATGAAGAAATGAGCAACTGCTAAAATAATCAGGTATAGACAGCAAGAGGGAAGAGCACTGAAATGCCTGAAAGGCTGGGACAGAGAAATCCCACTGCACCTTTTGTTTAATCGTTACCTTGCTTTGCAAACAGCGCATCGTGGGCCCCTTTCCTTCGCTGGCATCTGCTGCTGCACCCTATTACTTTCAACAACAAGACATCAGGCATAACTGGGCATAACTGAGGGATCGACGGGGTCTTCAGCACCCAGAGAGAGCTATAAAGAGAAGACGTTCTCATTGGGGTTTTGGATCTTAAACCGAGTTTGCTGGAATGAAAGGTGTTTGGTGGTTTTGGTGTTGTTGGGCTTTTCACTTGCGAATGCGACAGATTTCATTGTGAAGCCTAAGAAACATTTTTACAGATTCTCTTGAAAGAGGTTCATACTTTAATACTGACTGTCTAGCCTCACACAACACGCCGTGACTTGATTTTGCACTATGACGATGAGGTATTAGAGCACCAAGTAATAGAGATTGGTATACTGAATTCAGGTTGGAGAATTTAAACATCCATCCTCTTGTTTGATTTTCCTAAATCTCTTCCTGACCCAAGCACCTAAATATCCTTAGTCTGGTCATGTTCCACACCTTGACCATACGGTCCTCTGCCAGAGAACAGAATAATTCTAGGCAATTAAGGCACTTGCCCATATCCGTTTCATCTGCAGATCTTCGGAGGTGCAAACAAAGCACTGGATGGGGAAGACTTGCTAATGCTGATAGTGCTTTAGATCACTTGATAATCGTTTTCCTGTGTTAGTTATTACTGAATGGAAATCAAATGCGTGCATGTTAGGGCTAGGAACAGATGGCACTTCTGTTCTGCGAGGAAGGAATAGGGGCAAAGGGGCAGCAAAGTTGAACCTCCCCCCTTCCCTGCCTTACCAGGATTCATTGTGTTGCCCTCCTGTTACAGTTGGCTGTGACTCTTTCTTGTTATAAAGAGATGTCAGAAGTTAGAGAGAGACAGATGATAACCTTAAATCCTCTACTGCATTTTATCAGGATTCTGGAAAAAAATAAAATAAAAAAATAAAAGCCAGCTGAGTGAGTTGGAAAATGTCAGTGAGGCATTACACAAAGAACTTGATACATTTGTTGACCTTTCTTCTTCTTCCACCCTTCTCCTCTAAGACGGATTTAGTAGTAGTGGGTGCTTAGTGCTACGAGTGCTTTCTTAAAAATAATTTAGATGCTATTGTCTGTCTGCCGCTTGGAAAACATAGCTGTTTCAATGAGCCCCCGCTGAAATGGAAAAAAGAGGGTTTATTGAAATGCCTCCAAAAATGCACCAAAATTTCATTCTTTTCCTTGTCGCCTGAAACCCGTCTTGTTCTTGCCTTTACAGTCTTTTGTTTTATTTTTTTAATTGTACTTTTGTATTCAGGGTCTTTTCATTCTTATCCCCTATTTTACAAATGGTGTGTGTGGTATTAAGAGCTGAAGGCAGAGATGAGAGGAGAAGTGTTTTGAACTGACTAATTTGCAGGCAAGAAATAAAGCTCTTGTAAGGTGGTCCCAGGGGCATCTTCGCCATGAACACTATTCGAAATGACATGTAATCTGGTACATTTCAAAGGCAAAACATTTCCTATTCTAAAGTATCTTCATGAGCCAGGGTTGGTTTACCTGGTTTCAGAGAATAATAAACTCCACTGGGGACAAGGTAACTCCTTCCCTCCCCTCTCAAAATTCCTGTTCTTTTTCAAAGGGGCAATTGCAGCCAACAGTTTATTTCTGTCCTGTCTTCTGCTGCTCTGATGGCTTATAACTCAGTGCTCGCTACTAATACATAGCTGAATGCACTTCTGGATTAAATACCAAGTAACAGAACACAGCGCATCCCTGTACAATGCGATAAATAATGGTGTGGAGCTCCCTTTTTGTTTTTACAACAGTGGAAAATTTAGATCTGGTTCTTACAGACTTCTAAAATCTTAAGCATTTCACCATATATCTTTGATCTGGCAATTTCGTAATAGAAACTGTTCTAGAGGAATCAGAGTTCAACTGACCTTGGAATACTGTATTAATACAGTTTCTCAGAACAATTCAGTGTTTCTAGCCTTGTTGACATACTAAAAGGCTTACACACAAAAGTCCACCTTTAATTTGTGGAGGCGGACATTTCAGAAAAGCCTTACATTTAGAATTTTCTCCACATTTTGGTGAAGGTTTAGCTGGTCTTGCAAGCTGACATACTTAATCATCATCTGTGAACGGATTCATGTACTACGAGGAATGTTTCTATATGTGTATGATTTAAGGTTATGTACCCAGAGTTGTACTGCATGATTTTAAAAGCTTTAAAAATGTTTTAAATGGGGAATTTGGCCACAAATAAAATCCAAAGCTTTTGCGAAAATAACTGCTGGTAAGTATTACAAATCTTTCCTATTAATTTCACAGCTGTTCTGCCCTAAAGCTTTTAGTTACAAAAAAAGAAACTGATGCTTTGTGAACTCTGAATTTACATTGACCACTGTTTCAACAGTTACCTGATTTTCTGTCTAACTCTGCATGGAGATAAATGCCTATAATAATGATCCTACATACTGTTTTTTAAAAATCAAAAACCACAAGCTTGTTCTCAAATATACTGCCTCTACATAGTATTTTTTCAAGTGTGGACAACGATGAATAAATTTTGTTACCTGAACAGAGATACTGAAGGCTCCTGGAAAGGACAAGCAGAAGTAATGGAGTTGGAATGTCCAGAAAAAGAGAAATTTCTAAAAGAACAAAAAGCAAAAAGTTCTCTCCTGAACCTGATAATGATGTGAGACAGCAAACCGGCTGGGATGACTTGTGCTGTCAGTTTGCATTACCAGCCTCAGCCCTTTGAAGGACAGATTTTGCACTGTGAGTGACCCTAACGTGTGTTGTACTTGGATCTCTACCAAATAGAAGTCATGATAAAATATTACGCCCCATAGATGGGTCTTACACCTTAGCTGTTGTTTTCCCCAAGGCTCTGTCAACTGTAATTCTTAATTTATGGGAACTTTGCCCGAATGTGACTCGGAACAAAATGTGTCCAGTGTTCACAAAAACTTTGAGAGAAGGTAGTGCTGTTCCCCAGTAGTGTTTATCTCCCGGACTGGGCCCTTTATCGATTCTGAACCATTAGGTTAGTCTGGACTGGACCCTATTACTAACAATCATAAGAAAACACATGAAATAAAAGAAATTTCTACCAAATCAGTTTGCAATATCATTGGTCTTAGATATTCTAACTACCACAACCAGAGAAATAAATGAGGCCTTTCCATTACCGCCGAGTGCTGTCACATGTTAACGCACAGACGGCATTACATCTGGAACACATCCTATCTGATGAAAGTTACAGTGCTTGACTCAGACAGCTGCCTGGGTGAATGCCGGCTGCTTTCTGAAACAAGGGGTAGCTGTCTGCTCTTCTGCATTTAACTAGCGCAAGTCATCAACCTTACATAGCTGTACTTGAGCAACACATCTGACCCCACTGCCTAGATACGCTGACAACTTGCTAACCCTCCTCTGGCCAAACTACCTCCTAGTGCCAGTGCAAGGACTTCTGTTCAGCCCCTTGTATTGCCTATGTGTAATGTTACCTTTAGTGAGACATTAATTTAATTTTTTTTTTTTAAATGAATCAGCCATACATTGCTAAATATCCACTTCCGTGTGCACTGAAATATTTATATAGGCAATAGGTAGGGATTCCATTAGCAGGAATCACTTGTTCCACTTCTGGGCTGCCTTTAAGACATTTGCTAATACAGAATACCTAGCCAGAAAGCAACACAGTATCCCAGCTCAGCTGATTTATTGAAACTATATTTTTGAGGACTGTTTTTTTACTTTAGTGACTCATGCGATGTGGTGCCATTTAAACACTGCGTGCAGAACACATGCCTGTTTGAACACTTCATTATTTGGCTCAAAGTAGTACAGTATATTGTCCTGTTTAGGGAACAAGTTTGAATTTACCATTGACTCAGGAGAACTTCACAATGTATCGTTGGGTCAAGGACAGGAAGCTGTAGCAGAAATAGCTATGGAAAAAGCATCAAAAGAAGGCCACTGGGTTATACTTCAAGTAAGTCAAAGCTCTTCATTACATCAGTGCTGCACTGCAGTGTTAAAAACTGAAGCTTTTCCAAATAACATGTGCCTAGATGAAAGAGTACTAAATAGTGATTTAAAACTTCCTTTGTCTTTGCCACAAGGGAAGCACGTAACTTCATCTGTATATGCAAGTTATCACTGAATATCATATAAAATATGAATTGCAACTATCTTGTGTGTAGGGAGTCAACTAACATATTTTCCCAAGCACATGATATCTGATTTACTAATTTATTATCCATTAAAAAAAATCCTTTAGTAAATAAATGTGTAGCAAAAAGAATTGTTACGCTGTATAATCAGATGAATAGATACAAACAGGGAAGATTGCTGTCATTATGCAGTATATTGTGCTAAACAGATGCACACAATTTTTTTCAGATATTGTGCAATATCAAACTGCTTCCTTATGTCTGGGTTTTTCTTGTATCAATAAAATGTTTCATATTTCAAATCAATAGCCCACTGGGAGGCCTATTTTTTTCTTCCCTTTTTCCCCCCTCCTCCCCCCCATCCCTGAATATTTATTTTGTAGCAAAGTGGCTTGACATATTAGAGAAATTACTGAAGAAACCCAGGGAAGGAAGTCAGCAGGGGAATCGGTTTTGAGTGTGGGGGACTTGCCCCTTCTCCTAAAGAACATCTTGTTCCAGGGGGAATTTGGGAGGCCCCCTATTAAAATAACTGATAAGCCACTACCTGAAGTGCTGCCTGATCATCATGCTGCACTGGATAAATTTGACCAGGCAAGTAAAACACTGCAGAAATAAAACTTTAAAAATGTGACTATTAAACTTCTCATTTTAAAGCCACTTGAAATGGTGAAGTCACTAAAAGCCTTTTCAGGCTATGCAATAACAAAGCAGAATGCATTTCATTTCTTAAGGATTTGTTCGCATATCCTAGAGTGAAATAACCACGCATCTATCACCAAAAAAAAATCAAACAAGAAATTGCGTCTTTTCATTTTAAAGCATCACATACAGCTCCTGGTTAAAAACAGTGTGCACAGGAAACAAAGAATTTGCAGTCGCTACAGATAATTACTGTAGTACAGAGTAAGAATTTATTTTGGTTTAGTCTAGCTTAGTTTGATTTCTCTTGAAATGCGAAATCATGCTTTTTTGTGTCTCTGGAATATCTTTTACATATCCTGAGTAATGCTGCGCGCTGGAATTAGGTCTTCAACTGCGCTAAATCAGTGAGGTTCCCTTACCAGTTTATATCGCTAAGGATTTGGTCCAAAATGTTTGGATCGTACGTATGAGGAAAGGGTGCTTTGGCTGCTAGGTTATCATCGTTTCCTCTGTCTTTTTTAATTTTTGTTTTGGAAGGCTTTTAACAAAACCAATTTTTGTTACTGACTCTCAAAAGACACATACAAACATCGGTGTATAGAGGTAGTAATTAGAAGCTATGATCAAAGACATGGTCAAAGAAATCAGGTATCTCTTTGGAATACATATCTGTACTAAAGAAAGAGCATCAACCTGAATGCTAAGAAACTCACCAATTACCCAAAAAAAAAAATTAAAAAATGCTGGTTTTCGACTGCCCTTTAAACGGTATGTTCAAAAAAACCTTTGTAAAAATCACAAAGGCTTTTCTTCTTTTCCCCTTGTTTAGAACAATCTCTTCCGGCAATAAAAAAGGGGAAAACCGCCGGCCAACTGCACGGAGGAAGGGATGTCACCCAAAGTGCTGACAAACGCACAAAGAAAACCGCCGGCCGCAGGGACGGACACAACACGTTTGTCACCAACTTCTGCCGGCGGCTGGCTCGGCCGGGACCGCTGCCGCCGCCGGGCCGCGCCGCCCGCCTCCCCTCCGCCTCCCGCCGGCCCCCACGGGCCGCAGCCGGGGCCGGGCGGCCCCTCCGCCCCGCGGGGTGGCTGCGCTTCCCCGCCGCCGCCCTGGGACACTTGTGGCAGGTGCGCTCGGGGCGTCCCGGCAGGGCCGGGCCTGGCCGGGCCGGGCCGCACCTGCCGGGCGGCCGCGGGGCACTGCCACAGGCCGGGCCCCTCTTGCCCGGCGGCCAGGCTCTGCCCTGGACTCCGTAACCTCTTCGCTCCCCGCGCTGCGGTGCGAACCCGCGGTACCTGCCGGGCGCCCGGGGCAGCCGCCCGTCCCCGTCCCCGTCCCCGTCCCCGTCCCCGTCCCCGTCCCCGTGGGGCGGCGGCAGCGGGCCGCGCCGTGCCACGCCGCACGGCAGGGCGAGGGGGGGGGCCGGGGAGCGGGACGCGGCCGGAGCGGCGGCGCGTTCCCGGAGCCAGAGCGCCCCCTGCCGGCAGCTGCCCCCACCGCCGCCGCCCCGGCGGAGGCGCAGGCGGGCGCCGCCCGTTGCGGGCGCCGCCGCTGGCGGGGGGAGAACGGTGTCCGGCCGGCCCCGGCAGCCCGCCCCGCCGGGCCTGAGGCGACTCGGCCGCCGCTGCCAGCGGAGTGCCCGGAGGCCCGGGGGAGAGGGAGGCCCCGGTGGGGAGAGGCGTGTGCCCTCCGGTTTTGACCCTGGCCGGGGCTGGGATGGCGGCCGATATCTGAGGGAGGTTTTCCCTCCGCAGGCGTTTGCGTTCAGGCTGGGGATGGGGCGTGCGAGATTCCCCGCGCTGGGTCGCGCCCCCGGCACCGCCACTGCCGAACGCCCAGGGGCCGGCGGGGAAACTTTCCCGTGGGATCGATCCCGCCCCGCACCCCAGAGCCTCCTGCTCGGGCTCCGGCATAAGCCCTGGTTATTGCCAATACATAAACCGTCAAGGGCTGGTGGAGCAACGTCAGCAAATTCAAGGCACACGCTGCCCTTTCCCCCGTCGGTTCCCTTGGGAGGACAGGGTGCGACACGAGCAGAAACCGGCCCCGGAGAAGTGACAGACCTGCGGGGCCGCGGGAGACTCGCCCGACTGCCACCACCGGCGTCCGCCCGCTGAGCGGGGGCTTGTGCCCGGGGAAAGTAAATACAGGCATTAACTGGCATACTTTCTTACTCATTTAAATGGCCGCAAGTACACTACTCTTTTGGAGGAATTACATCTTAACTAGATTTAGCTGTTTGACAAGTCAGCCCCTGATCCCCCGCAGCGGTGACCTCTGATCCCTTACCAAAGCACAGGTGCTGCTGTGCCAGCACGCTGCGGCCGAGCGGCGACGCTTACGACGTGTCCGTGGGCGATAAAACGATTTTGGAAAGAGGGAGGCATAAAAGCCCTCTCCCTTCCGTCTCTGTGGGGCAGTTTGTGATTGCGACTGCCTGTAGCGGTGGTGGCAGCCGGAGGGACCCTCGCTGAACTCAGCGTTTTGTCGGATGGAGATGGGAGGCAGGTAGCAGGCAGCACCTACGTCTTCGCTTCGCAGCCCGTGCTGAGCGCGGCCGAGAGGGCTGGCTGGTAGCCCCCATCCTCACCTGAGAACAGGTTTGCCATCTCACCTCCTCCTCCTTCCCCCCCAGCCCTGAGCAAGGCAGGCGCAGAAAGCTGCCAGCGCCACATGCAGGGGCTTCGTACGCACCCTGTCCCCAGGGAAGAGGCACGAGGGCAGGAGTGAAACAGGCCCAGTCCGTACATGGCAGCAAACTGTGGGCTCCCGTCTTCCTTCTCCCCGGGCGCTGGTGCCCCCAGCCAGCAGCAGCTCACCTGCCGGCGAGCCCCACGCCGGCCCGCGGCCGTGGCTCTCCCTCCCCAGCTGCCAGCAGCCTCCCGCTGCGAGGAGGAAGGGGAAGCATCTGAGGAGGGAAGGGGAACAAAAGGACGAGATCAGAAAAAGGAATAAAAGAAGGAAATGTAGTGAACAGTAAAAACAAGAGGAGGAATTTTCCCAGGGTGGGCAGGGGGCGAAGAGGGAAGTGCCATTTATAAGAGCGTTTGGTTTTTTTCCTACAATTTCTGCAGATATTCTGACAATGCACGTGCTCATTTTCCCTTTCCCATCCCACACAAACCTGTTGTTATTTTACTTTCATTATTTCACTTTGATGCATCAGAAATGCTGAATCATAAAACGGGGGTTATTGAAAATGGTATTTATCTTACAGGAATGAGCCCCGCATTATTTTAAAGATCCCTGCACTACCGCTGTTATTATTATTATCATCATCATCATCATCATGCATCTTGGCAGGTTGAAAGGTATCTCAGAACAGTAAGAATTCAGCAGTAATTTAACATCCCACAGCAGCACTTTAAAAGCATCAAATAACATTTTGAATTTTAAGTCAGTACAAGTGTAAATAAATGGATGTACTCCCACATGTCTGTTGTTTTTAAACTTGTGATGATCCTAAAATATTTGCCTAACAGCTTTGAGTTGCAACAGAATTTCAGCTCATATATACACATGCGTGTGATATTGAATTAAACCATTTGTCATTCTTTTCCATAAAAGACACAATTTGGCTCTCAGCAAACCATTTGAAATAGAAATTATGATGATGATACCACAGCTCCATTTTATTTTATGGTAGTGTATTGATTGTCAAATAGACAATACATGTATTTTTGTAATGGTCTAAAAGAAGATATTCTGTCTTTTTATTTTACAGTCCTTATGCTATTACTCGCTTTCATTTCAATAAAGGATGGCATTTTTCAGAGATGCTACCATAAATTGCTTCATTTAATAAATTGCTACGCAGAATAATAATGTTACACCAGAGAGCAGCACTTTGTAATTTGGAAGAAATAACATTTTTCTTTTAAAATATTTCTGTCTCTTTATTTTTAAATTAAAATTATCTCTCTGCTGTTTTCTAACTGAAGACTAATCTGATTATTAGAAAATTCATTTATTTTTTTCCTTGCAAGCATCGGAACTTGAGTGTGACATAAAGAGGCTAATTAAAAAGGGGAACAAATTAGATTAACTTCCACAGATACAAAAGGGTTATAAAAATCTTGTTCTCAACAATGACTCCATAATAGAACAATTTCATTTATGCCTAAGCAGAGGTTCCTTATTCTGTCTAGCGAGGATTGCCACCAGTGTCTTCGTGACAGGGTTTTTATTATTTCTTTGACAGTTTGATAGGAAGTCAGTGCTTGCTTCTGGGTTTGCAGTCTCTTCAAACCTGGATTATGAAGGTTACCGTAAAAATATGGATGAGACGCTACCTCCCCAAAGCCCCATCCGTTATGGCCTGCACCCCAACGTGGAGATTGCTTTTGTAATAATAACTGCAGACAGCGTGCTCCATGTGCTATTAGAGCTGCAATTCAAATACTCAGTCACTGGGGAAGGAGTCTCCCAAGCTGTGGTAGACAAGGTCAGTCAAAACATAGAGCAGGCTGCAAATTTGTCACAAGATGGTGTGATGTCTCTGGTTTTATGGTTGTATTTTTTTTCTCCCGTGGCCACAAATTTCAATAGAATTAGATATTTTCATACCTGTTTGTTACAGGGACTCAATCTGAAATTTGTAGTGAGGGATCTCTAGTATATGTAGGCATAAATACATGCATTATTTTGCACCACACAGAAAAAAGATCTTGCTGGAGTGTTACAATATATTAATAGGGTTGGGCCATATTGGATCCTTTGTCAGGTTGCAAAATGCCATTATTTGCAAACTACAAGGCAGAATTTGCTTTTCTTCCTAACAGCATGAAATGTTGCTGCACAGGTCTTCCACTCCTTCTCCATTTCACAGGATAAATCCTCCGTGTCTTTCGTACTATGACATGAAAGCAGTAGAACTGCTTTCATTGCATTAAATTAAAATACACAAAGTTTATAATTTCCCTTACATTATCACAGTATATGACACTTACACAATGACACTTGCCTCGTGACAACGTGGTATCTCTTGAAGGTGAAGGCAGAGCTAAATGATGTACAGAGAAAAAACTTTCAGAAGCAAGTAAGATCAGATATTTTATCCGAACACCAGCAGAATGCTTCTCACGTAAACTGATTTGTTTTCCAGAATATGAGAGATTGGATCTGCTGATACGTGAGGTAAGGCATTCTCTTCAAGAACTCAATTTGGGTCTGAAGATATGTGTCCTTTGCTTTACTAATCTCAGGGGGTGCATGGGTTTAAACGTAGCATCAGTTTAAACATAGCATCAGTGTAGACACGAGTAACAGGCAGATGTGAGTGATAGTTGGGGAGCTTTTTTCTGATTTCATTGATTAAAAAATTGTGCTTTCATAAACTGCCTACTCCAAACATGTAACTTGTCTCTGTATATCAAATGGTTTGTTTTAATTTGTGTGAATAAAATTACTATGAAACTGCTCAGGAGATTGAAATCCTCTCTCTCTCTCTCGGTATTAGGAAGTAAAACACAAGGCCTCTGATTACGGTCTGACTCCCATTTCAGTGCAGACCCGGAGGTAAAACAGGGACATTCTTCTTTTCTGCCACTGCAGAAATTTGGCTCCTCTGTTATAATTGCTAACAGATGTGGTTGCTAGTTACATTGCGTGTTCATGTGTGTTTTAGGCAATCCGTAGGAGAGGAGGGAGGCAGCTGTTTGATACCTCAGAGAGCCTCTGATGCCGAGGGGTTCATATAGAACCCCGCTGGATAAGGCACATGGTCCAGATCGTATTAAATGATCAACATGTTCAAAGACATGTGGCATCTGACCATCATTAGGAGATGGCCGTTAACTGCGAGTAAAGGTGCAGTAACAGTAACACCCAAGTCCTGATCTCACTGCGCGTCTAGTAAGTGCAGTGGAGCTAGGTAAAAAGGACACGAGTAACTCCTCACCTATCTTTGGCATTTTTTTATAATAATATGTTTCTCAATGCCAACAAAGTGCTGAATAGCGACATGTAATGTTCTTAACCACGCAGGGCCAAATTTTCATAATATCTAGTGATCTCAAACAGCAATGTACCTGCTGCACTAACATTTAATGTATGTTCAAATCATGGAATTGGGCAACCAAGTAGCTTCTTAGGCATCGCTAGCAATTTACACAGACAATCGTGGTATATGCATGCACAGCTGTAGTTAATGTATACCGCTCCAAGACTAGGTACTGAAAATCTAATTCATAGGGCTAGTTTTTTAAAGAGACCTCCTTTCTTGCCACCTAGAATTACCTTTCTTTCGATCTTTAATTCAGAGTAACAAAACATGGGCACTCAAATAGCCATTAGTGCAAGCAAGCCAGCAGAATGGTAGCTTGATTGCGTGTACAATTTTCTGTGGGATATCTGAAAGCAAGTTAGTAATTTGGCCCTTTATCTTTTTCTCCCTGCACATATGCGTAGGTGGGTGCTTCTGTGCGTATGTATATGAATTACTATATCGTGTAATTACTTAATGCAATTAGAGTGAATTTAAGAAATACAGAAAACCCAGAACCTACACTCTTGTTTTTCTGACCATTTCCCCTTTTTAAAAAATAAATGACTCACCCCAGTTGCAAGAGCCAAGATATTCTTTACACTTGACGATTTAGCTACCTTATGTGTTTTTACTGGGGAAAAAAAAGCCCTCTATCATTTATCATGTCATCTTATCACAGTCTCTTTGTGAGACGCAAATAGCACACTAATGTTTTCTTTTGTTAGGGTGAGTTGGCAATCTCCTCAGAGATGGAGCAACTACAGACAGCTCTTTTTTTTGATAATCTTCCTGACACTTGGATGAGACTGGCTTATCCATCAACATACAGTTGCTCAGTGGTAAGTCGCATGCCAACAGTCAATCAGTATGGATGGCGCTTCTTGTCCATCATAAAAATTAGAATAGAAACTAAAGAAATTTTTTGGCAAGTATCTCACCTTCTTGTGTAACTCAGAATAGCTTTTTATCATAAACTGATATTACCAGTGTTATGAAAAGCAGGAAGAGCCTTGCATTTACCTTGCCAATTACTGCAGACTGAAAGATTTCTCTAAAATTTGCATTCCTACTTCTTCCTCGCCTGCTTGCTTTGTTTCTCCAGTTATGTGTGCTGATCAAATAGGTTTGGCAAGTGCAGTGGCACATAGTGACTCCTAGTCAGAAGACTATGCCTGGTTTCTTGTGTCTTTTGGGATCAGACTTTGTAACAATACAAGGATACTACTCCGAGCTCAAGGGTGAAACGGTCACCAGAAGGAGCAGCAATTAACAAAGCAGCTTGCATTAAGAGAAAAGTTTCAGAGCAAGTAGCGAGGCCATCATGCTTCTGTTCATCTTAATTGAACTCATTTTAAGACGTGTCCGTCTGCCTACTCTCCATGGCGGTCTTGTAATACCAAAAGTGAAACTGAGAACAAAAAGTAAAAAGCCATCCAATGCTGGCAAATGATTTATTTGCTGACATATATTCAGCTGCCCTCGGGAGCCTCCTGAGTAAGGCAAAGAGCCGCTGGCTGATGCAGCTAACTGGGACTGGAGAGCTGAGCAAAGGACAGGAAAGCTCTGCCTAGCACAAAGACAGGTAGCGCTAGAAGGCAAAGCAAGCCCACGCTTCTGAGATCAGTTCAGACATCGCAGAGATCAAGAGAGGAAGAAGAAATCTTGTTCAGCAGAGGAGACATTGAGAGAAGCACCAGAGGTACATTGTGGTGAAGATCAATCAGAGCTTTACGGAATTAAATGCTCTTTTAGCTTCCCTTGATGGAAAACTAAAGCACCATAGAGATACTGTGATGTCTGTGATAAATATATGTCCTGAAGACAGAAAGCGTTGCCTAGGGGATATAATGCAGTAATGCTAAATTACAAGCTGTTTTCCTGAAGGACAACACAGCTGCTTTCTTTAAAAAAAAAACGTATGGGGGAGTCAAGCTGGACCTTATATTCATGTTTGGAGAAAAGAGGGTAAAAGTACCCACTGATTATAGAAAAGCTGTCTTGCAGAACTAGTAGGATTTGAGGTGACAGATTATCTTTTGCCATCAGGTGCAAAAACGCAGTGAGTCACTAGCGAGCAAAAACATTGCCAGGAGATGCTGTGTTATGCAGCTGGGCTCCAAGACAGCCTCCCTGCTGGAGCAGAGCGTGTATGGGGAGGGACTGGGAAGCAGGTGAAAGGGAGGTCTGTCGTGAGCACCAGAGAGGTTACGCACGGATGTGACTAGTGCAGCTCCCAGTTCTGCTTGGCCATCGGTCCCTTGGGTCTGGGGAGATGAAAGAAAAAAACCCAAGAGAGGCTGAAAACAAAACTTGAATCACTGCCACGTTTAAAAAGCCCATAAACTGTTGTCAGTAGCAGGAGCCGCGATCTTCCTGCAGGTAAGGATGTCCGTCCTCTCTATACCACCCTGTCCTGCACACTGCAAAGCACGAGAAGGCCTCAGTCATCCTGATAGTTTTATCCTCCCTGTTTTTTAAATCCCTCTATCTCTTATTTACCTACCTGACATGCTGTCTGAGACATCAGATAAAAACCTTTCATTTCTAAGTAGATGCCATTTCAAAGTAAGGTGAGATGGGGTGAGGAGGTGAAGGGAAAAAAATCTGCATACATGCACAGTTTAAACATTTTGGGCTCAGCAAGTGTGTCAGAAACAGCAAACGTGAGTGATTAAATGAAGGAGATGATGTCAGATCACCTAATAATCTCAGATCTTCAATTTGTCTTCAGGATCCTTTTCTATGTCTCTGAAATGAACATGAATTCCGTTAATGCTTCCCTTTATAAGCTGGCCCTATATGTCACCTAGTGTTTCACATTTCTGTGTAGGAGTCGCCTCTTGCCCCTGAGCCAGCAGTCTCCTGTCTCTGGGTTAGAGACAGTCAACTATCCCCAGGGCGGGAGATGTGTCTAGCATTTCTTAACAGCAGCTTGTTAGGAAGCAAGAAGCAACACTGAATAGTGCCAAAAAAAGCAGACCTCAGCTAGAAAGGTGGGGATGTGATGCCAGTGATGTTAAACGGGGTAAAAGGAAAAACACAAGCCGATGCTTTCTTTTTCAGGCCGCAGAAATTCAGAGAAAAATCAACAGATAGGGAAAAAGAGTGTGGATGGAAGAGAAAGACTGGAAGCTTGTGTCACAGGTCATCCAGCTTTCTGGAAATCTGCAAAAGACCAACAGTGGGACGTCTTAACAGAGGCAAATATGTTTGGGTTCTGGGCTGTGACTGCATTGGCAGGGAACGGCTGGAGCAGGCTGGGGTGCCAGCAGCAGTGCGGGAGGACTGGAAAGGCGACGTTACATGCAGAGGGGATGAAGTGCAGGGGCTTGTGCGGAGTGGAGGGTAGCCGGAGGGGAGGGGACAGGAACTCACAAAACGTAGGAGCTGCCAGAAGAAGGGATGTTCGTTCCCCCTTTGGAAGATATTCATAATACACAGATACCGGCTTAGAAACTATTCCATGAAAGCTCAGGGTTACGGCACTGACTCCCTTGCAGGCTCGAAAAATGCATGCTTGAAAGGAAAAGGCCCTCAGGGTAGGAGGGTTTGTTATTTGGGTTTTTAACTGACAGAATCTGCTGCTGACTTGTAAGGTGGGGAGGTATTAACTCCTGAGAAGGAGGAACAAAAGGCAGAGATTGCAATCCTGCGAGAAAAAGCCAGGAGCATTGCAAGTAGAGGTGGGCTGGTCCGGGGAGGGGGGTGTGTGTGAGGATATTCATCGAGTGCTCTGAGATGAAACATGCTGTGTGTTCGCAAAGGTGCCTGTCAGTCAAGTGGGGGAGCAACATTATGACAACCTCTCTTCCAGGAGCAGCGAAGACCAAGATTTTTTTCCCTGCAAAGCCAGTCAAGAAATTACTGAAATGGTTGTTTTAACAATCAAAGCTAACTGGCAGAGAACAAAAGAACTCCAGATGTATGTACACACACATCCATCCACCTGTCCATGTCCTCCTATGGCCTCCGATGAGCCAACTTCCACTTAAAGAAAACCTCTAACATCGGTGAGAAAACAGGCAGCAAATTATTTTGCTGCTGCAAAACTTGAAATGATCTAGATTTCAGGGAGGAGTGTGAAATGGGTGTAACTTGCGTGAAAATTTCTGAGAGTACGGTTAAGTCTAATTCGCGTGGAATAGCAGAGAAGAGGTTAGATTTCTTCTGAAGGAGCCACTCTCGCTTCCCGAACACTGACTTGCGGTCTTACTGTCCACCTCTCGAAGTGCGGCTGCTGCTGTGGCTCCTGGAGACAGATGGGCTCAGGTTCCAGAGGGGCTGTTCTGAAAGCCCAGAAGCACACAGTAGTGCTGCACTTGCTGCCATTCGCATGTCAGTACTTCATTAACAAATACAAATGCAGAGCTGTGCTGAAATCAAAAAAGATACTTTGGTATGGAAAAGAACTTAATATGAGGAAGTTGCTTGTTAAACAGAGAGGAATTTGTTGTCCAGCTGCACTCAAAACACAAGAAAAGGGAAAAAAACATTAATGTGTGCCAGGGCAAAAGTACCACTGTCTTGGCAAGAAAAGGAAACACTTGCGAGCTTTGAGTTGGTATTTGAACAATGGGGAAGAAAATGAACTAGAAAAACTGCTTGATGGGCTGCTGAGAAGAATCTTCCTCCCCCGCTACACACACTGATTTCTGTGTTTTCTTATGCCTGGCTAATATGGACTGATGGTACAACAAATAGTATCTGACACACAAGTTATACAAAAAACATGGTATCAAGAACAGAATTCAAAATGGGCTGAACTCCTTGAATTCAAAGGCAATCAGATAAGTGGCAAAAATATAATCAACTACCAGCATTCCTTTCTACTAGAAGATGTTAGATATTGAAAACAAAACTCTCTAAGCTTTTTCACACCGTTGCTATCCCAGTATAGGCTGATACAAAGTGAAAAAAAAAAAAAAAAAGAAAACACCAAAACCAAACCCAGCCCTGAATCCGAGGTTGAAGATCAAGGTGAGAATAAACCGTAAGTCTGGCTGTCACACATCTGAAGTAATAGGTTTTCCAGTGTCTGCTTTGGTCATTTTCCCTGTGGCTGTGATCTTTAGTAAATTACCCCTAATCCCTCATCAGAAGCCTGCCCTTCTTCAGTTTTATCCCAAGTTCCTAGTCGGCAACTTCGCAAACTGCCGTTAATGTGTTGGACCTTTCTTCACGTATTGCAGATGAGGGTCTGAATTCCCCATTGCTAAGCTATTCATTTGCATTTCCTTTTAATCCTTCCCCTACACAAAACAGATATCGAAATATTGCCTGTGTCGAAGTAAATATTTAAAACATATATACTTAACTGGGGGCTGGCGGCAGGGGGTGGGTGGGCTGCGATTGTTTGCAGCCCGGGAGCTTCCCAGGACTGATCCTTCCTAGTGTGGCAGACGCCAGGTCAGAGCGTGTGCTCACACACACCATCCCAAGTATACACTGCATCCAGGTCCTTCCCAGTGCCTCTGATTCCGGACCACCTACTCCCGCTTTGCCCCTAAACACTTGTAAAGCAAGAGCACCCCGTTCAAATCCTCAGTGTTTGAGCGTTTGCTAAGCAGTACATTCTATTAGCGAACACTTTCACTGCAGGTTAACATTCTCAGACGCAGATCATACAATGCGTTGAGAAGTATTGGCTGGGGAAAAAAAAAACCTGTCATACATAGCAGGACTACCGATAATGTGCAGTATATTACACTCCAGCAAAAATGACTAATATCAAAGCTAAACAGGAATGATTTGTATGGTTGAGACAAGTAGAATAAAATATGTATTTAACTAAATCAGTTTTTAGGAATACCAGGCACAGGTTAATCCTTTATAAATATGTTCACAGAGTACATTAGACACCAGCCCGCCTACGCAAAATGAATGCAGCACACACTCTGATGTATTACAGAGGCAGGATAAATGAGGGAACTCTTCTGTGTTTGATCTGGTTCTGCTCTGTAATTCAGAGATACTGGAGATGGGTGGTGAGTTTCTCATTGATCCCAAAAGAACCAATACTGTTGAATCCTGTGAAATGTAAGCTTTGTAGAGGATTGGAGGCTATGCGCGAAGGACATTGTAGCTTTAGGGGCATATTCTCTTCTCGGGAATGTGTGTAACTGGCATTCACAAGAGTCATACACATCCTGGGGAAACTAGACCCCGTAGCTTAACAATAGTGAAAATGCATACCTAGCTCCGCAGGCAATTATATCACTCTCATTGCTCCGTCTGCATCCAGTTATCAAAGGATAGATTTCCAGCAGATAATAACTGAACCTGGAAATGAATGTCTTGAGAATTTTGAAACAATACTAAATTTGACACATATCAGCTTTGAAAAATGCAGCAAAGTGCAGTCAGAGCATCAATTCAAGTCTAAGGTATTTTAGATAGAAAACACAGGACTGGCACATAGATGCGGGAATAATAAATTCCAGGGTTTTTTTCCCCCCATTCTTTCCAGTTTTTTAAACCACTTACACCAGTCCTTGCTTCTCTGAACTGTATTTTGCTTATGGTGGAGGTGTTAAAGCACAGTTACTGCACAACGGGGTTGTGAATTTTAGTTAATTAAAGCTTTTAAAGGCACAATGAAATCCTCAGATGAAAGGCAGCAAGGAAGTGCAAAGTATTATTATAGCCTAGCCTAAGTTTTTCTGAGAGCATTCTTATACACGATGGACACAGCATAAATATGTATTATGGATGATAACCTCTCTGTAAAGGCTAATTCCCACTCCTGAGGCTGCCAGAGGCAAGGGGTGGCAGTCTTACAAGACTTAGTAAAGTCTCATAATGTTTTCATCCGATCCCTACCCCCAGGAGCTAGAAGAGGACCCCTGTATACATTCTGAATCCTTAATGAATAGCACGGCCGTCCCGGCATATTGCGCGCACAATTAGATCACAGGGGCTGCAGACCAAGATGGTTCAGTGAACACTTAAAGGCAGAGGCAAATGTAGGAAGTAACAGCAAATGCTGTAGTTCCAGTCACAGCAGTGTGGCATACAGTAAGTTTACAGTGTGTGTTTATATGCTGTCTATGGAAGCAAAGGGACAGAAAGCTGCTCGTCATTTTCCTTGATAATTTTTGCTAAAATCCAAGTAATTGTTTGCGTATGATAACAAAAAGGAGCAATTAAGACGGTCTGTATTTTGCAAAGGTGAGAAAGGGATAGCTGTCAACGGGATGTGGACAAAGGCTCCAGTAACCCATTTGGAAATGATCTAGCACCAGAATAAATGTACGACAGCTTACCAGGCAGAGAGAGGACGGGATCTGCTGGTCTGAACGATGGTGTGATCTGTTACGATGGGAGTGAAATCTTCGGTTTGAAAAATATTATTCTGCTTCCTGGGTCTGCAAGAGCTAACATTGTTCTAAAGGCTGCATCCCTCTGATCAGCTGCCCTGTTTCACTGATCATAGTCTAAGTCATCTGTAGCCTCCTTCTTTTTCTGCCTCTGTTCAGAGAAACGATTGCAGCTTCATTTCGGTTATCATTTGCATGTTTTCCTTAACAGTTTACTCTCATCAGCTTCTGATTTAACCTTACGTGTTCTGAAGTCCAGGAAAATATTAAAAAGAGAATTTTTAGATCGCTACCTAATATTTTCAAAGTAATAGCAGGCACCTCACGCATACATCTCATGTTCCACCCTTTTGGTAAATGTATTCTAACACTCTTAACTTACCTGCTTTAAAAGGACCGGCATGTTGAACCAGCTGGCCTTTTTCCACTGCTATAGCTTTTCATGTTATATTCTGCTGCTCCAATTTCTGTATTTTCCCTGCGTTTTGCAAGAAAAAATGCAGAAGTTTAAAGCCTCACAATGTTTATGTGACAAAATCTTACTGCTAAGTACAGTATTACTGACGGATTAGTTTAATGCAATAGCATAATGTAATTTAATTATAGTAATAGTGCACAGCAACAATCTTACTACTTATGTCAGATCGTGAGACATTCTCTCTTAAAAGCTTCATCATTATTATTTAGTTTTTAGGTTTAGTTCCACAGTATCCCACACACACACATTAAATTAATTTCATATGTGTAGAAGAAGAAACATTAGGTAAATTGCTCCCATTTTGCCACTGTAAGATTCCATAAAAATTCACACTATTAACTGAAAACCTATTTTGCACCATGAGACAACAGTCAGCCAGCATGTGGTGAAAGCCTGTAGCCTTTTGGGCACAAGTCCTCAGAGCTGTGTGCTGCAGGTTTTTTTTTTTTTTAAAAAAAAAAAAAAAAAAAAAAAAAGACCCAAGCAAAAAGAAAGGATCTTTCCACCAAGTCTACCTTTTGTATTACCAGAGAGCTTGTAATGTAGATTGATCCGAATTCCTGTGCCAGCCATGAACTACTTCTACATTCATGTAAGCTACTGTAGTTCAGAGCTCCAGATTTTTCAGCCCACAGCTTCCACTGATTTCAGCAGTGGCTGACAGCAGTTCCGAAAAACCAACCCACAATAACTCCTATTTCTAAAGTGTTTTTTATCTGAAGACCACAGAATTTTCTATCAGTGTTAATTTAGCCACGCAGCAGCTCCAGAAAGACAGAAAAATGCATCTTCAGCCAGCACAGCTGTATGCAAAGTGAACATCTGTCCATTGCCAAATTCAGTTTAGCTAATAATAAAAAACCCACAATTTATTTTCTCTTCCAGACAGGACCAGACTGCAAGGGAAAGCCTGGAGAGGATTTCCATGCTTTAAAAAGGGAAACAGGGAGAGACTGAATTTCCTAAGGTCACTGAGGAAACCCATGGCAGCACTAGGAAAAGAAACCAGCGCTCAAACAGCTGAAATACCATCTTCACAGCCAAAAATGGATGGTTTTTCTCTGCAGTGTGACTGCATTGGCTCTGTCGTGGTGACATAACAGCACAGACAAAGCAGGCTCTGTGGATTTTGTGGCAATGAAGTTAGATAAGGTTAATTTCTGGTTGGCAGAGAGATGTTGTCTTTTTGCAGTTGAATCATGGCAAAAGCTCTTCTTGCCTTATTTCAATAACAAGAAGCTGGGTAATGTGAATTAGGTAAATCACTGCAAACCACTGCTCTTTAGAGGGGGTAACAAAGGTGTACCCTTTTTCTTGAAACTATGGAAACTGCAAAATAGTCCTGCTGCATGCTGACCTGTTGCTCTTCATTTACTAGCTCACCTAAGGTTTTATAAGACCTAATTGTATGTATTTTTCAGCGTATATATTTATTTAGGTGCAAGGCTAAAGTCACAAAGGGTCTTGGGCTCAGTACTGCAATGCTTGGCTCTTAGGGGCTCTTTCAGCTTAAGAAAACCATAGCTCCGCAAAATCCAGCATCTCTGCACAGAAGTAGGCTGCAAGTAAGGGACCTACATTTCTGCCTCTTTCAAGGGGTTTGGAAGATGACACAACGGTGGATGGACACATTTCTCTCCCCTTTGACTTCACAACACGTATGAGCGTGTGGAAGTATCCGTGCCTAGTGGTCCCTTTTAGTGCAACATACCAGCATAAGGAGGAGATAAATTGTGCTAGACTTCCCATGTCTTTTCAAGTCTCAACAGTGTATTTAAGAGCAGTTCTGTGCTGTGAGAGATTAAAAATCACATCCCTTTTCTATTTGATGTTTGAACCCAGGATCAATCTTTTGAGCAAATATTTGCTAAAAGCCAGCCTGTTTTACAATACCAAAGGCCACCTGTCAAATCTATGACATCTTTGCAAGCTACAGAAAGAAACATAATTACATGCCAATTCACTTGTGCATTAATTTTAGTAGGCAGCAGAACCCCTTTCTCTAGCCAGCCTCTGCTACTGCAGCAGCACCCTGTACTCAGCGGAAACCTGGACTTTTGATAGAAGTGGCACCATTTTTACACCTTTATGCCTCGGTGTTATTCATACTGTGTACCATTTGCTACCAAAAGCCTCTGCATTCCTTAAAGCTTTGTCTCAGAAGAAGAAAGAAATCCGGGTCAAACTCCCTGCATCAAAGCAAGCTGGTGGGGGTTTTCAACCTTTGTCTTAGCTCCACCTCTTAGGTGACTGTTCTGAAGATTTAAGGGCACTAAGGAAACACTGTCCTCTTTGCTGTGTTTTGCATGAAACTTTATAACAACTAGAAAGCAAGGAGTTGTTCCTAGCCTAAGACCTACTACAGTAAATTAGGTCACCTCAGCTGCTTTTGTAGACCAGATGATGTACATACGGCAAAGAAGTCTCTTCCTCCCATTGATAACATTGTTCCCTTGCCTGTATGTGTCGGTTTGGAAACAAACCTAGGGTCTATTTAAAGTGAAACTCCTGATTATGAGTCTCTCTGCTATTTTTTTCTTTCCTTTCTATTTTTTTTTTCTTTTTTTTTACCATTCAGGTGCAGTGAACAACTTCCGCGCTGCTGTGAGCTTCACTCCTAGCCTCAAGATCTCACCCTCCCTAGTGTTGTCTGGATATCAGGTTTTTCAACCCCCAGTCCTTCCTCACAGGTAGGAAGCACATCACAACTCATTAGTAATTTACTGCTACAGTAATTTTTATAATTACTGCCAGGAGGCCTCATTAAATTTGATCTAATGAATAAATATTGTATTTTTCAACGTGATTACCAGAACAGCTTAAGCTGAGTGCCATAAACAATTATTTTCTTCAATACACAGTATGTCAGTGAGTATTGATTTTTATTTTGTAAAGAATTTTCTGTATTCCTATCCATGGCTAGTAAGTAACAAATAGCCAGCCCTCTGAAGTGTCAATTGCCATGGAGCAGATGGCAGAACTGAAATTGGGGTATCTGTTGCAAAAAGTAAAATAGTGCACATTAGTGAAGATAAATGGTTTGTCTGGAGGTCAAGGAGTGCTCCAATGTGATTCTCTCTCCTAGCCCTCAAGAAAGCAGCCTGCTTTAGTCTGGTGCCTCTGATTTCTAAGTCAGTGATACCAAAAAATTTAGGATGTATTAGCAGGATACAACAAAGCACTTTATCTCAGAGAACTAACACTTGAACAAACAATGATGCCTCATGTTTCATTCACTTTTAGATACATTGATCAGATGAAACATTCTTCTAACAGGTTTAAGAAAAATACAGAATATAATATGCTGAATGTGAACCTGTAGTTCAAACCAAGGCTGCAAATTATGTTTACTTTCCAGCATCATCCACACCTTTTTCACCAACTGAAGACTTGAGCGTAAAAACCTCTTTGAACTGTAACAAAAGGCATGCATTTGCAATGGCTCGGGATATGTATCAGAGCAGCTCAGCATCAGGAGAAAACCCTTGAAATTTCTGTCATCTAAGAACGTTTCCTGCACTCCAGCTATATAGTACCACATTAGATAGATCCAAATTCATAGTTCAAGCACTACTTGAACAATTTTTAAGTAAATTTATCTACATGAACAAATAGCACTGCTGGCCTGTGCCATCAGTTTTTTTGTTTCAGCAAGTCTTTCCTTTAGGGCAAGAGAAAAAGGTGTGTGGGTAAACCCAGGGTCACTGAGGGCAATTCATATACCCAAAAGGATTTTTTCCTATTTAATGGACATTTTTGAATGAGCTGCATTTTCTCCCTTGGTTGTTTAGTTTAAAGAAATCTGGGGAGTCTTGGTATCGTTAGCTCAGTATGTCCCAGTCAGTCTCCTTGCTGTAGCCGAACTGTGATCTGGCCTCCCACAAATTTCACTGGAATGAGTACAGTGCAGTTACTGATTTTTAACTGTATGCCATCAGAACAGCCTTTCTGACTTTCACCAACGTGCAACTTCTCCCCCTTACACATTACCTCCAGGTAAACTGTAGGCAATTAACTCTACATTGGACCTTAGGACTAGATCCATCTTATTTGTTGCTTTACTCCATAGCACCTGTATTTCATAAGACCTAACATTTGCTCTCATAAAGTCCCTTTAGTACCTGTGTTTCCACTGTGACAGACTTGGAGGAACCTCAGTCTCACCAACACTGGCAGATGAATACCTGGTGTTTCCAGACAGGTTGTTGAACAAAACATAACCTCCCTTGTCTCACTAGTGGTGGGATTTGGTGGCACCTGCTGAATGATCCTTGCACAAAGAGCAACTACAAGGCAGCTTCACTTCCTCCTTTGTATTTTTGGTGCTCCATGTCCCAGAAACATGCTAACCACAGCACTGCAGAGCTCAGTACAACTACAGGTAAAAGTAATAGTAACAGCGCCCTGCACTACTGTGGTCTGACACTTTCAGTACCTCTCTTCTCCTCCAGTGACTTTATTTTCTGAGGGATAAGGTCAACACAGTTTAGGCGCCAGGCAAACACCAGGAAAACATTGCTCAGAAATTGAGGCAGAAAGACGTTTCGGTGTTTTTGACTGTGGGGAGGAGTTGAGGGTTTTGTACAAACTAAGCCATTTATCATAGGGACTTCTGAGAATCCCTTTTACAGAAATCTGTGTCTTCTTACACATTGTACAGCAAGCCATGCCGTACCAGGAGGAGCAAGGGCGCTCCAGCGAGGCTGGCTGTTTCACTAAATAGCAGGGAACCCTAGGATCCAGCAGGAAACACATCTCTTTGTGGTTCCCAACATGTTAGAAGTATAACATGATATCTATACAAGGAAAAACAATAGCCAGATTCCAGCAGTAAGGGTTAATTAGCAAGTTAGCTAAGCCTGGTATCAGCCAAACTGTTCATCTCATCCATAACTTTTCCTCAGAACTGAAAAAAAAACCCAGATGCTAGATATGAGCTTTTGAAAACTGGAAAAACAGGTAGGAAGAAAGAAAATGGTACCCAATAGATTGCAATACTCTCAACTCCCTTGTTTTAGCTATAATGCAAAATACACTTAATAGCGAGTATGTCTAAGAAATAGAATAACTGCTTGCAAGGAGAAAGGGTGTGTATCTCCAGTCTGTGCTTAGAAGGTACACAGGAAAAAACAAACAACAAACAAACATTCCTTGCTGTGGGTAAATCTGCATGTCTTGATGAAAATTAATTGTAATCATGTTAAGAACATTCAATTGTTAATTTTTTCTAAAGCAGGCTTTAGCTATGTGGGTGAGTGGGGTCTTCATCTTACAGCTGCAGAAATAGTGCCTTGTTTAAGATCATACCAGAAGGACTTCACGGAACACCATATCTGTATGCTCTTATGGGCACATAGGTACCATATATACTGGTGTATTTTTATTTACTGGAAGTACTTCAGAGCTTTGTAGTGCAGATGCTGTTTTCTAGCCACAGCAGCCATTTAAAAACTAGAAGTTACTTCTCCCAGAGAAAACTGGGATTGTATCAAAGCAGTTCAGTTCCTCACAACAAAACGCTGTGCTTGGTTTCCAATACCAAAATTGTAACATCGCAACTTTTTCATAAGAATTAAATGGAAACAGAAATAAAGGGGGAAGAAAAAGCTTTTAGAGTGTTAACTCTCCACGGCAGGAGGAAGCCAGCATGGGCATTGAGCTCGGCACACTCATCCCCTTCTCCCTGCTGAAAGGGACACAAAAAGAACTCTGGCTAAGCATTTATTTTTCTGCTAATGTGAAAGTTTTCTTTTAAAGAGGAAGCAGATTGAACAGAGCACGAGAAAAGAATTTGACTCTGGCTTATTTCCAAAGGGTTTTTTTCCTGATGATTCACTGTTATCGCTTGTATTCACATTACAACTAGCCTCAAAAAGAAATACCCAAAACCGAAACCAACCCCCCCTACACCCAACAACAAAAAACCCATACCACAAAAGCACTAAGAAATAGGATCTTTCCTACTGCTAAATTCTGCTAATAAGCTATATAAGATGAAAATCATGTAAGATAAGAGTGCCTATGCTCATTCACATTTGAGTAGTAACATAGCTAAACCTCTAGATCTGGAACTTTAGAGAACATCTAAAGATGGTGAATCTCCAAGGTATTAAACAAAATGGTTGACACTGACTGAACTTCATGTTTTAGTTCAGCTACATAATAAAATAGAAAACATCTAAATATGTCTGAAGTCTAAAATGTTTAAATTTTTGGTATAGTCTTTCCAATAGTTTTATTTTCAAACAAAGCAGTTTGTTTGGAAATTCAGAGAGGAGATAAAACTGCTAATTCTCTGAAAACATGAACAATACAAATTTTTATATTTGTGGGAGTCCTCACCCTCAGCCCTGGTGGCAGTCAATTGTGAATGCCCAGTTTACGTAGCAATTCCCAAACATACTGCTTTTACACAGGCATTCAAGCTAAAAGGAGGTAAAGCAAGGCCAAAAGGAGGAGTGAGTGCCGGTAGGATTATTTTGTTATTCTGTACCTGATTAAAAGAAAATGAGGATGCTTGCCATAAGCTTCTGTTACTTACGCCTCTTGACACAACCTAGCACACAATTTCATTCTCCCTGCCTACAATGACATTAACAGACAGGTAAGGATATAAAGCTAACCTGAGCCCAAACACAAATCTATAATTTCAGTAAAGTTTTGTTTCCATTTTCAGGAGCAGATATTAAGCTTTACCTGCAGACATACTCCAGGGGGAAGATTGCTTGAGTAAGGGTCAATGCAGCAGGATCTACCGTTCAGCTGATTTTTATTCTAGTTCAAGTGATCAGCACAAACACCGCGGAAGTACTAATAATAAGAGACAGAAACGATGCCTTCTTACCCCACCCTGACCATACCATGACTTCTGGTTTATTTTTTTCATGTAACAGAACTGTCTGCCATCCTTGCAACCAGAGCTGGATCAATTCTAGCTGCAAGAAAGCCTGTATCAAACAGCAGCAAGCAGATCTTGTTTAATACGACTGTAGCTCTATACTTCAGACGTGTTTTCATACAAACTCAATATCCACAACTTATAAATATCAGTGACAATAGGACTCCTAACTCCCCCCTCACCTCCTAGTTTCAGGAGTCTTATGACTAGTACTGAGCATTACATTTTTGGGTTCAAACATACAATTCCCCTCCTGTTTGCCACTCCCACCCCAAAGGGTTTGTGGGGTTTTTTTTGACACTCATCTAGGAGCCGCAGGCTTATTTGGAAGAAGGGTAAGACCCATGTATGAAAGCGTGATGCTGTCCTCTCTTAATATTTGGAGCCCATACACTCCTGTACATCCATGGCACAGCCCAGAATTACACGGGTGCTGGTGTTTAGGACCCCAGACTGGCCAGCTTATACTTGACAAAGAAAGCCGTATCGTTTTACTCATTTTGTTTTAGTTGTGAGGCCAAGAACATGAAAGAACAGCAGGTAGTGTTTCCAAAACTCCACACCAGCTTATGCCATTAGCCATGCAAGAGCTGCACGAGCAAAAAGCCGTAAGAGAACAAGCTGGTTTATGCCAGCAGAGGTCAGTGGGTGACTCTCTTGCCAAATGTTTCAGATGCACATTGTGTATTACAGACAACGTTTCAATGTCAGCTATGTTCTCTCACCCTGGCACACTGAAAGCTATTCTTCGACTAGATGCAACCATTTTGCCCTTTTATGATCCTGTTAGCCTACCCAAGCAAATGATGATGATGCTTTTTTATGTTACTATCTCCTTGCTTTTCTCTTCAAAATATGTTTTAGGTTTCTGGCAGACAAAATAAAGGTATATTAGTCCATGAGGTTAGGGAGAGGGTAGTTTCCAAAGCTAATGCCTATTTTTAAAGTTTCCATTGCAGCTCCCTGCACTAATACAACTGGTTAAGCAGCCCAGTGTGTTGCCCTGGAAGGTGTCAGCCTGTGAAGCAGCACTTCAGTGCTACTTTGTTTAGCGGCCAGCCCAGACCAAGACACAGATACAAACCATGAGCTCTTCTGTCAAGTTAATATCAACAGTACTTAAGTAGCTTCGGTAGAGAGGCTTGGGGAAAAAGGTGTATTCAGGCACCTCAAAATCATGACATAAACTGTAAACTGACATACTACACAATTACAAACAAATTTGTTCTCACATCACCAGCAGTGTGACAGAAGGTAATGCATCTAAACAAAGTTTTTAGGTGAGAGTAATGACGTGAGGGTTTTACCAGTAGAGTGTACCTGGGGACAGCTCAGTCACTCCGCTTGATCACTCTCTCTCCTGTCTCCTCTGCCACTACAGCTCAGCTTTGTGTAATCTTCTGCTAGAGTCTCATCTGACTCCTCTTTCTAGACCCAGCTATGCCGATGCAAAAGCAAGCAGCCCAAGTATCAGAGAGTCTTCAGCACTGACAGCCTGCAATCAAGGCCCCCCAGGTAATTCTCTGCTCCAGCACAGAGCTCCCAACTTAAGTTTGTTTGGAAAATAAAAAAATATATATAGCAGCAGGCACCCGACTTCGACTTGTGTCCAAAATTATAATATCCTCCTCATCCTTCTCAGCTCAGGATGTAGGCATCTAGTTTAGAGGGGAGAAAAAAAAAAAAAGCGCAGAAGGGTAAGCACATAGCACATGTGCTTATAACCTGTATCCGGCCTGAACTCCACACCTATGTACTTCTACCATCACAAGTTAGTCATCTGGTACCAAACAACTCAATGCAAGCAGCATGAATCAGAGCAAGCTTTGTTCAGGGACACATGGCTGGGGAGAGAAAGATGTCCTGGTCCCACTGTTCCCCCAGGTACGATGGGAGCAACTGACTGCTTTACTTCACAACAGAAGTTTACCTGAAAGGTGGTAAAGCCTAAGTACAGCTCTAACGGGCTCTTTAAAAACAGTTAAGAGGCAAAAATTCTAACACAGAAAATTTTTATTTTCAAAATAAAAAAACTTTGTACAGAACATTGTGGATGTGAGTAAATTAAAATACAGCAGTCTCCGTGATACGACGCAAGGGTTTGCTGTTACCACAGTCCTTTCACACTCTAGCAATCAGAAGGGCAAGCCCAGCAATTAGAAAAAATTATTTTTTTTTTAAAAATCGTTCTTCTGTCAGAATATGCATTTCTAGAATGTCTCCTTCACAAAATGTACCTAGAGGGTAGAACACTCTCCACCTCAGATTGCACAGCTATTCACACTCTAAAAACAGACAAAGAGAAGACAAGGGATTTTCAACAGGACAGATGATTTATGAAACAGAACTGCAAGTCTGAGACATAAATATCTTTTGTTTCTAAATTCCTCTCTCCCCCCCTCCCACATACACTAATGTAATTCCCAGAAAGGTATAAACTGTGGATCATTATGTATACACACAGTGCAAATACTGTGCAAGCAGAGAAGTCAATAAAATACCAGTGCTCAATAAAAGCAAGTTGATTCTTCTACTACTCAACTGTACATTATTTATAACATTGCATTCTAAACTTTATACAAAGCCTATACAGTAGTTTCCATAACCAAACTAAGTGCATTTATAGACTTTGTGGTTCGGTTCTCCAGATGCAATTTTCATGGCACCTTCTCTATAGCACTGAGTACACAAGACCCCGTCCACACAGCACATTAGAATTCTGCAGCTCCATTTTTGCTGTATTCACGCTTCATTAACAACATCATGCACAATATCCTTCTACAATTATGCGGAGCCAGATACAGAAATATGGCTGGACAGTTAAGGAGACCACAGCACTAACCACATTTGTAAGCACTCACAAACTGCATGCAACCCATTACATCTCCCTTTTTATTTATTTTTAAAAGCTTTTTTGATGAGGCAAGCATTGTTCTTCATCTGTTACACTACAACCAGGGTGTCTCTTGAGAACATTATCTATTTACGTTTATGCTGCTGTATGCAACTGGAAGAATAACTCACTTTAAGCTGGACTGTAGCTTAGAAAGTCCTTGCTTTTTAATTTTTTTCAGAAGTAAAAAAATTCAGGCTTCCAATTCCAGTGATCATTGGTCATTGCCCTTTTTCTTGATAACCAATTTCCACAAGTTACCATCTTTCACCCACTTGTAATTGATCAATAGCCACGTGAACCGCTACCCCTCTACTTAACCAAGCCCTGGCCTGGAGGCATCCCTCTTCCCAGGACCAGTGCTGATTCTGCAAAGAAGCAGTTCTGCAGTTGCAGCAAGAGCAGGGACAAGAGAACCCACAAAAACAGTAACTTAACAAAGGGTACATTCAGTTTTAGACAGAGTGGTCACTCCACAATGTATACCAGTACGTTCACATCAGTGGCATCGCTAGGCAATGCTAGTGCTGTGGAAGCTTTCAGCAGCGGCCTCCTCTCATCTGAGAAAAATACAAAGTGCCACCCACAACTGCTTCTGCTGCATTTAAATCACTTGGAGAATCTGCCTTAAATTGGCCAATGTGCACTTTGAGTACTCTATAAAACCAAATATTAGTGCCTGGAGACTGCTCAGCTGCAACTTTCAGGGCTTCCCTTTTGAACTTAAGAACGCGTTGCTGTTGTAGAGAATTCTTAGCTTCTATTTGATCATGTATGTTCAGTAGAAGTCTGTATTGCAGCAGAAGTTGGCCTGGAGTTAAGCACATACCTGTCCCCGCTTGGTTCTGTTGGGAATGGGGCCCTGAATTTCCAGAACATCTGTATTTTTTTGTGATCAACTTCAAAGCATAAATAAACCTGCAGCACAGATCACTGCATGAATAAAACTTTAATGGCTTAAAGCCCTATCTCCTTTCAGGAAAAAAAAAGTTATTGGCAGGAAAGCAAGGACTGATGCTATCTGATTTGCAAAGTTGTTTAAAAAGAAAACAACGGCCTGTGGGCAAAGACCTTCATAAAAAAAGTTTTCCCAAGTATGATTTGTACTGAGATAAGTTCTTTATACTTTTTTACCCAAAAGGGGAGAGAAGGAAGGCACTGGCTTTGTAATCACATTTGATTAAACAATACACAGTAGGCAGTAATACGACATTGGTGAAAGAGTCCATAATTTAAATGCAGTCACAGCTTCAGTCTTCCATTCCGAGTTCTTGTTTTAGACTGAAAGACAAGTAGAAACATGAGTTAGCTTGTAGCAAAACACCGTTTGGAAACTCTTTAGACAAATTAGTGGAAGCCCTGACAACAAATACAGCTGAAGTGGAGAGCCAAAAGACAGAGTGGATATACCACTTGTTTTGACTAAGAATCAACATGTCAGAAAAATCATATGGCAAAATCTCAGATTCTAAATGCAACATGGATTGATCTTGATATTTACCTGACAAATTGGGATGCTGAAAGCTCTCGCCTCCTAGTTTTGAGCTGCTTATCCCACTTACAGCAAAGCCATGCCACTGACACAATGGCATACGTACCTTTTCAAGTAGGCATGGACATTGTCATAGCCATGGTACTTGGCCAGATAGACCAGGACACCTGTAGCACATCGGCCATCTCTCTGTCTGCAGAAGCTACAGTTGCAGATTCCACGACACGGTGGGCACCTCCAGGTCTAGATAAAAGAGACACAAGCCTTTTTAACTGAACTGGAATGCCAGACATGATTCACAGCCACAACTTAAAAGAGGGCCTTGCTCCACACCAAGTTCTGCAGTGAACATCAGCGCTGCAGAAGTTGTCCAAACCAGTACAAGAGCACAAATTCTTCAGTCTGTAAGGGATTACACTCTCCTTTGCCTGCCTCGCACATAACCCCAGGAAGCATTCCACTCTGCTCAACTTCTGCACCGCTTCCACAGCCCACAACAGCAGCACTTTGTCCACAATACAGTTCCTTTCCATAAGGCATTACGCATTAGTGTAAGGCAAAAGAGAACACAATTCTGATGCTCAAATACAAGAATATTTTGGCAGCTGCTCTGCTCTCACAGTTTACTCCTGCAAATAAAGCTACAGAAGTAGTACCTACGATGAGCTGTATACAACATAAGGTTCTATGATTCAACTGGAATCAAACCAGAACTGCATTATGTACTATAGCACTGCAAGCAGTTCCCCTGCTAAAACTCTTTTGCTACAAGTAACCAATGCACCTCTCTGCTCAAGCACAGTAAGCCAATATTCAGAATTGTCTTACCGGATCCAGCAACGCTGTTCTGACATCTTCCCCGTACCTATTGCGGAGGCATGGCCCGCAGAATTGGCCCCGTACTCCTACACAATCAGGGTTACGACAATTTGTCTTAGTGTCTATGGTTTTTTGGCGACACTGATGACAGGTGGATCCCTAGAACACACGGAAAGTAGTTCAGAAAACAAGATATTAAAGATGGCTCTTTAGTTACCAAGAGTGTTTTAACATTGCATCTTCAGTGTCTGTTAATCACTTTGCTCAGCTGGTATCACCTAGGTACTACAGTTGTTCCAGGGTGACAGCAAGCTAATTGCCTTGGTAAAGACTGTTCTATAAATTCAGGGAAAGATAGGAGATGACATTTCAAGATCTCAGACGTATGTCTCTCAAAAAGCACATCCTTCCTCTCAGTGAGAGGGAGTCTGCTCTATTTGATGCTAAATGACAAGCAGGGAATAACAAGAAAATTACTTCACAAAGTATGCATTTCACAAAGTTGGAATATACTTACCATAGCCCTGTTATACACTTTATCTCTTGCAGATCCACAAATATTATTCAGCTCTTCCGCTGTTATCTCCTCAACTGGGCGCACAATGTGTGGAAAAGCCATGGCACCACGGTGACCCCTCCTGGGAGTTCGGGCTTCATGCTGAATAATGAAGACATAACACTTTTAGTATTAGTTTCAGCAAAAACTACACAAATAAGGCGGGGATCTTCAAAGCAATGCCGAAGTCTCAAATACTCATCATATATTTAAACAAGAGATACAGATATTTGCAAAGACATATGATATGGACGCATCTTTAGCGCGTTCACTTGATCTGTCACCTTCAAGGTGCAGAAATACTACTGGATCTTGCTTAATTCCTGGTGGAGTGCAAGAGGAAGTGATTTTTCAAGGATAAGGTGTGGGGAAATGAAGAACATGTACAACATGCTATTTTTCTGTACTTCTTCCCAGGCCATAGCATACTCATAATCTTGATCAACTCTGCATGAATTGCTATTTTCTTGACAGGATACAAAACCACCTTCATGGTCAACCTGCAACAGGAGAACTAGAACCTCAACATACCTCCAGGAATTCATCAGACATCTTTCTTCTTCTCACTAAGATGTACCGGTCATCATCTTCCTCTTCTGGCAAAGGAGTAGGAGGGCCTTCAATCAGGGACCTGGATCTTGTGTAAGGCCGAGAACTTCGGTCTGGATTCCTCCTCAAAGCACTTCTGGGTAATGGACGTTTTGGAAGTCGCTTTGGTCCCTGGTAAAGTTTAAAAGCCCCTAATGAAACAGGCAAAAACCCAGACAGCTCCTGTCCCTACTGTGAATTCCTCCCCCAAAAGACAAGACTTCCTTCCGTCTTTCCCAAAGATGAAGTCTCCCCCCTCCCAAATCAGAAAACACAAGCTAAAAACATCCTAGGCAAATTCATCTTGGGCATTCCGCTAGCTGCGGAGAAACAGTCAAAAGCACATTTATGTCCATGCAGGTGTAAGATACAATAGTTCCCCCACGCAGCAGCAGAACCTGTGTCTATGAGGAGTTGCAACTTCTAGTGTTATTCCCATCTTTGCACAGCTTACAGGTAAATTAGCCAATTCACAACCCAACCTTCTTAAAGGACCTAGTTAGGGCAAATGTCAGGTTTTTTTTTTCAAGACTCCAAACTCACAGAATATTCAGGGTTGAGCTTCAAAGTCTCAGCTGCTCCCTTATCTCCAGCCTTTGTATAAATACATATTTACACAGTGCCTTGTTTAGTTTTATTGGCCTGTGAAGACACCTAACTTTTATGAATTAATCTGTTCTGCTTTATACAGTGGCAAATCAAAAGAGAATTGCACAATGAGGATGCCTGTTTTAGGAAGCAATAAAATTCTGAACTGGACTTTGATTTACATGGTTTATTGATTTATTTTTTTTTTAATTGAGAATCCTGTTTTGTAATCTCAGAATGTGACTCTCAGAAATCTGAAGGCAAGTATAGTAAGTTTATACTTACATGACTGACAGTTGGCAATGATTTTCTCCCACCAAAGATACCAGAAACATTTTGCAACTCAGCCATTAGTTTTGCAAGCTAACAAGGGAAAGAAAAAGGAAGCAGAGCCTTAAAAGGGTGTTTATGTGCTATTACAGACTATTAGGTTAGAGCAATTGGCTAGAAGTACAATTACTTATAGGAAATGCAGTCACTCTTCAACTTTTTACTTTTATGTCTTATTTATGTTCTAGTGACTGCAAGTAATTTGAAAATACTCAAATTTAGTATGTTGAAGTCCTATCCTTTAGGCTTGCAGCCCATGGATTTTTACTGAAGTACTTAGCCTGTGGATTTTCACATGCCAGTGGACATAAACTACCAAATATAAATATTAGGAATGTAAATTCCTCTTAATGCATTCACATAATTCCCATTAGAGTTAATTTCAACAACCAAAGAGGTCCCCTGAGTCAAGGGCAGGGGGCGGGAAAGAAGGGGGGACCCCCAGGGAGACATTGAGTACTTGCCATTGCTTTGTTTTCCTTTATGTTTAAAGCTCTCTTTTCTAAAAACACAGCACCCTTTTCTTCAGAGTCAGAATCTGAATCTGGAGCAGGCAACAGCTTTTCAGGAAGAGGTTCTATCTTATGCTTCCTCCTCTCAGATCTTCGAGGCGGAAACTTCATGGCTACTTTTAGAGGAATAGGGTATTTCTGCTCGCTTTCAGCACTTGTATCATTCTCCTCTGAATCAGATTCCAATTTCTGTTAACAAACCAGAATAGAAGCATATAAATACAAGCGAGTTGCTCTGCAATTAAATACAGTTCAACAGTATTTTGTTTGGAGGATGGTTAAGGAGGCTATCTGGCTGAAATCTAGACATTTAAATCTCTAGACCTAGTGCTCTAGTGTATTTCAAGGTGGGGGGAGGGGGCAGGAGGAGAGGGGGTCACAGGGATAAAAAACTCTGAGGGAGAGCCACACTACTGCTGCAACACATCAGAAAAAGGAGCTTGGTTTCAGCTGCAGCAGTCTTAGCTGTCACTTGCAGGTCTAATAGCAAAGATAGTTTGTGTGTGAGTGCGAGAAAGAGAATTGCCTTTAAAGGGCTCGATTTTGCAACATACTGTATTGGGCTGTAAAAAAAGCCACTACACAGTTCTCAGCACAGGGTCAAACCCAAGTTTGTAAGCTGTCAAGAACAGCCATTTCACACTGTCAACGATATCAAGTGAAAATTTCCTTCTAGAGTCAGTCAATGAAATGATTATGAATAAAATCCCACTATCTTCTTATCTCTGAATTCTCATGCCTTGCTTACAACTTTTCCAAGAACCAAGGGTTCAATGAGGACAGAAATTAATTTCTTCAGTTAAAAGCCCATTTTGCGACAGGGTATGACTTTTAGGTTTAGACTCAATAAGAGAGTCTTTTTTTGGTCATAGGTAACAACAGGCTTCCTGCTTCATATGCGTAGACCATCAGTCTCCAATGGTAATCAGTATTTGCACAGGGTTTTTATAAGACCAGGTATGTGGTTCTGCTTGCCCATTATGTGTAGTTATTGATTTCTTTTTCTTATATAACTGTTTCAGCTCCATCTCCTACTTATTCTCTTTACTCTTCCAATCAGACATTGTTCTTTTCTAGTCATTCCTCAGCATGTTCTGAAGTTACGACAAACCTATTTTATGCCAAACATGGTATTACTTCTGTCTTCTCTAATAAACACCAACTTTTAAGCAATAAAACTGCTTTCGCACCGATGTCAAGGAAAAGCAGAAAGGCGGATTTCACCACATATCACTATTTCTCTACTGCTAAAGAAGTATAGCATTTCCTGTTACACTATCAGAGTGCAGGTCTGACTACATGTCAATACACACAGAAATTTTTCTCGCATTTGCTGGAGTCCATGGGCTAGCATAACACTTCACGTTGAGGAAGCCAGAAATGTTAGAGTCTAACAAAGTAGCATCCAGCAAGGAGTGTATAAAGAGACATTATATTTCAAAATCCATAAGGCAGACTTTATTCTCAACTTGCAAAGCTCAGGAGCTTGGGGGTTTTTTTACACAGACAAAAAGAAAATGAAACTATGGCTACTTAGACTGTACATTAAATTAAATAAAATGATGCTTCTTCCTGACAAGATTTGACTTTCAAGCTGAAGCTGCCGTTATTTTTCAGTTAAGAATGTCTAAGAATTTAAATTTAAAAATCGCAAACTAAAATGAACAGTCTTACCAATGCATCTTGAATCTCATTTTCTGAAAAGCCACAGAAGGATTCGTCATCAGAGGCTTCGTGAAAAATTTTTGCCAGGTCTTCTCTAATATCCGACCTAAACTTGCATTTCTATGAAGAATAAAATATCCTTTAACTGAAGTTGTACAGAAAATGATTCACATTTACAAGTGCAGTATAAGCAAATAGCTTTTTTAATAAAGCAAAAAAATAGTTAAGACATTTGACAAGGCGTTTCAGAACCACAGTTGCAAAATATCAGGCATGTTAGGTTAGGTGACATTTCAAAGGCTAGAACAAATAGCTAATCTGTTTCCAACAATTACCACCTAGAAGCACAAGTGAAGACTGAAATGAAATTACAGCATGTAGCATAGATTTATAACTACTATACAAAAACATAAGCAGAGCAAACAGTTTTAATCGTGCACAAAACATTTACTAGCTTTACATTTTTTGCAAGCTTTACTAGCACTGCACATTCAGTTTTATTTGTTCTTACACTGTACTTACAGTGTTTGCAAAATTATCAGAACCAAAACTGTCACAACTGTCATCGGAGGACGAAGATGTTTCCATGGGAATCAGTTTTGTATTTCGGAATGCTGTTAAGTTTTTCCTTCCTGAACAGCCTCGGCGCTGCAAAGGGACAATGGCAATACCGTTAAGAAAAGAGACCTGCTGTAGCATAGTAGCTTTTAAGAACATCCTTAAATTGAAGTTTAGGAGGTTTGTACGTTTTAGGGTGTTTAACAGTCCCGAATACAAGCCAGCAGAATTATCATCAGCTTTGAAATAATTCCCAAAGTTAGAAATGGGAATAGTTTCTGTTCTGATACATTTCTGATTGTTGTTATAGATGTTTTGTTCACTATTTAGAAACACTTGTTTTATGCAAACAGTCAAGTGGAAACACACACAAAAAATCATATCCTTCCCCACTCATTATAGACAATGCTGAAAAAAAGTAAAAGTACACAAATAGTACCTAGAAAACTGCTTTGATTTACTAATTACTTTTAGTTTGAGGCAAACACTAAATACACTGCAGCTGTTAAGGAAGGGACTAAGGATCATACCCACACAAAAGAGGAGTTTTGAAACAACTGTTCTAGACCCAACAGCTTGCCGCTTTGATAATTTTATTACGGGGTTGAAATACCTTTTTCGATGGGCCTGAGGTTTTCATTTCCCAGGGAATGTTCCTACCAGCAACGACCCATTTCACCTCCCCGGGGCGGCGGCGGTGACCCGAAGGCCAAGCCTGCTGCACCCACGCTTGGACGCTGCCCAAGCCCAGCACTCACCGTTACCAGTTCACAGGCCCAGCCGACGGGGCCAACTATTTTATAAACACAGGTTTAAACAGCAACTAGCCGGAGCAATTTGAAGACCTCCGTCCTTCCCCCCAGCACCGTTCCGCACGCTGCTTTTCGCCGCAGCGGCACCCCCGAGCCTTGCCCGCGCTTCAGTTTTGCTGGTGCTGACGACGAACAGAAAAGCCGCCCGGCCCGGCCCCAGACACAAAAGGGGCCGTTTCTGGCGTGGCCCGCCGCGGCCCAGGCAGCGCCCCGCCGGGGAAACCCCGCCGCGGCAAGCCGGGCTGCACCAGCGGGCCTCCCGCAGGGGGCCGGCCAGCACTGCGAAGCCCGGGCCAGGACATCCGGCATCGCCAGCGGCACGCAAATCCGCCTCCCCACCTCCCTTCGGGGGCGGCCGCCGGCAGGCCCCGCACGCCGGCCAGGGGCGCGGGTAACTCTCCCCGCCTCCCGCCGAGGTGGGGCCGCCCCCCACACCCCCCACCCGGCGGGGCCGGCCCCCTCCGCGCCCCACAGCCACCCCCTCCGCCTGGCTCCACCGAGACCGCGGGCTCCACGCCCGCGCAGCGGGGCCGCCTGCCCCCGGCCGTGAGGTACCTTCGCCCCGCAGCGGCTCCCCGCCGCCCAACGGCCGCCCTCGCGCCCTGCGACGTAACGGCGGCCGGGGCGGCTGCGAGGCGCGAGGCAGAAGGCGGGGGCGCCGGGAGGCTGGCGCCGGGCCGCCTGACCCCCGCCGAGGGCGGCTCCGAAGCCGGGCCCCCTATCCCAGCCAGGCGGGCACGGGGAACCCCGGTACCGCGGCGGAGCAGGAGGCCCGGGGCTGCCCCCACGCCGCTCCCTCTGGGGTGCACGGCGAGCCCCAGCGCAAAGACTCGCCCCGCCCGACCCCACCAGCCTCCCCGCAGCTCGGCTTGCCCCAGCCGTAAAACCCCGCCGGGCTCCGGGAAAGCACAGCCGCAAGCGCCGCAGCGACCCCCGGTCGCCAGCAGCGACCCACAGGCGTGCGGCGCCCCCGGGAACCCTACGCCCGCCGCGGGCAGCGCTCACCTGCGGGCGCGACGGACCCATGCTGGCGGCGGCGGGGCGAGCACCCGGGAACTGAAGGTTCGCGCCAAAGCGGCTGGGACAGCGGGGGGCGGGGCCCGGCGGCGCCTTTCCCGCGTTGGCGCCCGCGTCCTGGCAGATGCAGCTGACACCCCCGCGGCATCGGGCACCCGGCGTGCCCGCCCCGCGTCCCCCCGCCCTCCCCTGCTGAGGAGATCCATAGCTCTCCCGAGGCGCCCCCGGAGGGGCTAGTGCGGGGTCCCCGTTTTTATTTTTTTTCTGTTCGCGGTCCGGGGTTTGTGGAGCTGCAAGGGCCTGGCCCTGTGGCGCGAAAAGCTCTGGGTCGGAACGCCGCGGGACTCCCGTGCCAGAGGGGAGGGGCGCGCGGGGGGAGGGCGCTAGAGCCGCTCCGGCGGGATGAGGGGCCGGGGGCCCCCGGCCAGCGGAGCCTACGCGGTCTCTAACTCTTTCTTTTAAAAATTCTTTTATGTGCCGAACCTGGATTCGTGTCCACCACTCTGAAGTAGAACCCCAAAACGTGTCCCCCTCCCCTTCTCCCGCCCCCCCCAACGGGCCGGGGCAGCCTCCGCGTACCCCCGGGGCAGCCCGCGGGGCCCCGCGTTCAGCAGCGCGCGGGGCGGTGGCAGCGCGCTTCATTCACAGCCCACCCAGCAACGCGCGCGCGCCTCCCTGCGCGCCCGCAGCGAACCAGAGCGTCACCTGCCCGCGCGCGGCCTGAGGAGCGAGGCGGTGGGCGACGCCCGTTGCCGCCGCCGCCGCCGCCTTGGGAGTACGGCGGTGCGGCGGGGTTGTACGAAGAAGTCGGCCGCGTTGCTCTTGGCGAGCGAAATATTACTTGGAGACGGGCCAGAGAGAAAATACATCATCGGCCATCGCAAACCATTTTAGGTAACGTTGGTAACATCGCGTTAAATCGAACATACAGCCGTTAAACACAGCAAAATAACTGCTGGGCGACCAGTATTTGGCAGCGATAGTAACGGGAGAAGCCCTGAAGAAGCTGTGTGGGATTTGTGGCCCCGGTGCTTGCTGTAACCCCCTGCGTTTATCCTGCGGTTTGAGCGGGGCTCGGTGCTTCCAGGTGCCTTCCCAACAGCCGGCGAGTGCTGGCCGCAATGGGCACAAGGGAAGGAGGCCCCGCACACGTGCAGCCTGCAAGCGGACCTGCGCCCGTGTAAAGCCAACCACGAATCATCTCTAAGCCAGAGCCTGTAAATAGGCCGCAGCACAATAGAGTACAAGAGCCCTCGTGGAGGTTTTCTGTGGGCATTATTCTTCCCGCCCGCGCTGCAGTCTGTCGTGTAAAAGAATCTCCATTTTAAGTAAGCCCATAATTACATACTTACCTGCACCGCTGGCTTCTCAGCGCACGCACAAAAGCAGATGAACTAAACCCAGTTCTCTGGAGACCAGACCACACTTGATTCCTCTAAATCCGCATTAGTGGAGGATTGCCACCCAGATGGTTTCCAACCAAGACGGCTCAGTTGGGAAGGGGGGATGTTTCTTGAATTTTGATGTAGTTTTACTTCTTTCAGGAAAAAAATCCACAAATACTAGTTTACTTACGTGGGAGAAGAGGTCCAGTTTCTCAACAGTAACAGCCCTTAATGTCTTGAATCATGATTATCAGGATTTTACTAGAAAAGTAGACAACTTCCACTGCTTTTAAAAGCACTGTATGAAATGTTATAGAGTACTGATGGGGCTAGCTGAATCCACAGTTCAAACTGCAGTTAATTTTCCATTTAATGCTTAATGGAAACAGCATTCTTCAAACAACATATGTAATCAAATTCCTTTAAAATTAATACGCCAGAGCAGGGACCTTGTGGGGAAATCAGACAGGACGTTTTAAAGCCATTTTGTGAACTGTATTTTGAGCTTTTTTTTTAATATGTGAAAAAGAATTAATCTATTGAAAACTGTGTATGTCAGCTCACATGTTTTACAGAGGATTGGGGAAAAGCGGGCAGGAAAGGGAGAAGAGAAATGGGAAGTATGTGAAGGGCGGGGGGTTCCCTTCCTAAGGTACAGTGGAGGGTTCCAGAAAATGAAGGTCTGTAACTCAGGAGACGGCTGTTGTGACCTGCGCCCCTGCCATTTGCCCCGTTTTCATCTCCATGGCCTTTGCGCCCCTGTCCTGCCCTGCAGGGCCCAGATGCCCTCAGTGGATGGGCAGAACAAACCTATCAACTGACTTTACCGTGACGGAAGAAGTTTCTTACCATTTGTTGAGACGTAGGCAGCTCCACTGTCCTACATCCAGCTTATTTACAATAGCTGAGGACATGCAAAGCTGAACCCAGGCGAGCGTTGCATTTTCATCCACTTTTAACTCAAATTAGGCTAACGTGAGTGGAAGAAAACATCTCTGCCTGTTCAGTTCCCCCGTCTGGGTCCTGCATGGCCTGTCCCGTGCTACCAGCCTCTCTGTCTGCCCTGGTGTCCAGCTGCCGGGACGAGCTCGCCTGTCAGGGCTCACATGTCAGCAAAGATTATCTGGAGATTTTATCAGCTGTTCCCAAGAAAATAGTCTCTTAAATTCACATCTTTCCTTGATTTGTCAGTACATGGTAGCGGCCCTTGGAAGACCCGCTAAGGGAATCGGCTGGAATTACAGAGGGGCGTGCAGTAGGTTAAGCGTGTAACGCTTTCTGCATCCGCCTAAGGGGAATCAAAGTTGTTTACAAATTAGGAGCTTCAAGCAGTAGCAAGAACATGGACCTCCAACAACAATAGCTCCGTTGTCAGAAACAGTAAATGTGACCTTTAGTCTGCCGGGATGAAGGATAAGCGCCGTCCTCCGTGTCACCCTGCAGATTTTGGCTGTTGGCATTGCAACACAGCTTTTCTCGCTGGAGGCAGGACTCCTGCTGCCCGTGTCCCTGGCTCTCCTACATGCTTCCTATCTTAACTATGGACAACACACTTAACACACTTTATGCTCTAGTTTCCCCTTTTCTTTTTTCTTTTTTTCAGATTGGGGCAATACATTTCTACCTGCCTAAAATAGCATGCGGATACATTAATTAATGTTTGTGTGATGCTAGTAATTATTGTGATGGGACTTGCACAGTGACACAGATTTATAGATGCAGGTATTTCCCTGGAAAGGGAAAGTTTAGATTCTCATGACCACAGAGTACCTGTAGCACAATGCAGTAACACATATCTTAGCTCCATAGAAAAGAATAAGATTGCAGCCACTAATGACAGTAATTAAAAATTTCTGTAAGAGCTGTCCAATCACCTCTTCATCTGAGCAAATTATAGTGTGTTATTGAAACTGTTAGTGCAGTAAAATGAAGCTAAAAACATTTTGCATTAAAATGATCAGACATTTATTTATGATGTAAATGGTAAATCGGTAACCTATAACACACACTAATTGTTTTTCTCTCTCTTGAAAGGTGTGTTTCTGTAAAAGATTTGATCAAGCATATGTATTTGTTCACATGTCACCCTCCAGTGGCTAACACTACTATACAAGACATAATAAGGTGTATAATCAGGGAACCTGCTATTGATTGCAACCCCGAAAGGACAGTTGTTCTTATACAGAAGCAGGAGGATAGCCACTTTTGGAGATCTAATTATAGTTAGACCTCTGTGTGTTTGCTGGACATTAATTTTTGTGAAGTACTTTTTTTACTGTAAATACTTCGACATTGTCCTCTGATAGGTAGAACCAGAATTTATACAATCAATGTAAATTTAAATATTTAGCTTGTATAATCAGTTTATAGCCAAGACCAACTGTACCAGCTCCACAAAGCAATTAGTATCCTTTTCCTTTTTTCTCTCTCCAAGGAAAAATATATTTTCCCCTTTTAATTTAACAGGTTTGTATGTCCTTGTGCTTTGCTGTAAGTTCCTTATTAGTAAAGGCTGGGTGCAAATGCATCCTGCATGTGGAATTGAAGGTGGTCGTGTCTGATCCTATTGGATACCGTGTTTCTTTGACACAAACTGACGAGACCTTAAAAATGGAAAGAATAAGAGAAGGAAAACCAAAGGAATAAATAGAGCCCAGGGAAAGAAAAAGTGCAGTTGATAAATGCCTCTAGGAACCTATATTCATCAGCACACTAAGAGAATGGCTGAAATGTGGTCAGTCTTGATAGAAATCTTAATGATTATTCCAAGTATACGTCCTAGGAGATCATTCGGCACCCAGAGCATTGTGATGCACATTATGGGAGTGTAATTATAATGCTCATTTGAGTGTCCTGTGGCCATTCCACAAAATGCATAGCAAAAAACGTTGATCAAAAGTAGCTGTTGTTGATATGCAGTAGACACTTTTAAAAGCTCAAGATCCCAGCCCTTTCACACTTGGGCTTTGATTTATATTTCCCTTTGAAAACACAAAATAGATTAAGTCACATCATAAAGAAATTGCTTACAAAATGTTCTGCAAATGCATAGCTGTGGGAAACAGGAGGCTATCAGAAAATAATCAAAAATGCTTACTGCAGTCTGGTTTATTGCCCTTTTCTATAAGCTTTGCCACTGCCTCTTTGTGAATGTTGATTTGCATCGCCTCCACCAGCCTTCAGCGAGATGCGGTTGCTGGGGGAGAATGAGAGTGGGGGACAGGCGGTGGCTTAACCTTCTCCCCAGGGACCTCTCTCCTGGCAGCTCCCTCGGGAGGGAGGAAGAGGGGGGAGACAGGTAGAAAGCCTCCCCCAGGACTCACTACTGCCTGCTGGGGGGTCCCCATGGTGCACTTCAAGGTTTCATGCCCTTCTTGTGTTTTTTCACAGCGTGAGTGGAATGCCCTCTCTCTGCTGCAGGGAGCCCTCAGCTTGCTTGCAAAGGCAGGAAAAATAAACGTGTATGTTGAGCCCCAGGTATATTAAACCACTTCATTCTACATGGCACAGTGTTTGTGTCTGTAGTCTGTTGGCACCTGCAGAACTGCCTCATGTAGTTTTTAGGAGGAGGCACGGATCCTCGGTACAGGCTGGGGTGCTAGGACAGGCGTGGTGGGAGGCAGCTGGGGGAGTGTAGGTGATGCTGGGGTGGGAGCTGCAGAGAGGGGGCTGCACGCTTTACCCCCGGCTCTCAGCCGCCTCGGGCTGCTGCTGTCTGCCAGCGCTGTTCCTCTGTCCTCCGAGACGTTAATCTCAAATGCCCTGTATTTATACGTACTTAAACATGATCTTGGCAGACCCTTATTAGTGTTATTGCCGTAATAGACTTCTCCTCCATAACCTCTAACTTTTTGCAACAAACTGGCTTGAACTGCTAAGCTTTGGCACTTCATTAGATAAGAAAATTATGTAAAAGCCCTTCTATGGTGGACACATATATAGAAAATAATTCTGTCAGATGTAATTTTCAGAGGTAGCACAGCTATTTGGTTCCATTTTAGTGACGTGAGATGTCAGGAGGTCTCTCAGTTTGGGGTTTTTCCACAATTACAAAAGCAACTGCCCATCTTTCCCAGCCTAAAGTAATAGTAATAATTAGGTCAAAGTGCATTCTCCAGCACAATCAAAAAAATCAAGTGCTTATCTTTGATGTACGGTCCGGTATTCTTGGCAGCAGGTTTATAGAAAGTCTTAAAATACTTGGAGTTTGATCCTCAGCATCATCGGCTGAGCTGGAGAGGAGGACAGTGGTAAGGGATGCCCCAACCAAGGACTGCTGCTCTGAGAGAGGAGGGAGGAGGGACACAGAGGGTTTGGGCAACTTCTGCTCCTTAAATTAGCTCAGCAAGTTGCCAGATTGTGGTCAGCGTATGGGGTTTTGGTGTGTGCCCAGGGTGGGGTGGTGTTGCTGTCAGACACGGCCACTTGCTAGAAAAAAATCAGTGGGAGCAGGTCAAAAAGAGCAAAACTGCAGTAGCAAATATTTTCTTTAAAAAGTAAACAATGTCCAAAACCACCCATCCCCGTTTCACACTGAGGCCAGTGAGAAAGCAGGTTCTCACGGAGCATTAGCTCAGCCGTGGCAGCGCCGGGGAGGGAGGCGTGAACAGGTGGTCTCCCCTCCCAGTTGAACAGGAACTGGGTTTGCTTTCTCTAGCATTTCACAGAAACAATCAACCAGCAGCAATGACACCCATGAATGCCAGCCCTGAAAATCACCATTCCTGGGACCGTGGCAGCGTTTTGTCCACTGGCATGGCATCACTGAGATCCGGGTGTAGATGGGGAGACAGAGGGGCCACTGGCATCTCCCCTGCCAGAGGCAGGTCGCAGCAGCATCAGCGCAGGATGACCAGGTCCCATGATCATCCCATCCCACCTGGTCAGTATGACCAGATTCCCCCCAGCACAGATGTAGAGCGCACCGTAGTGGCAGTCGGACAGGATGAATCCCTGGCAGCCGTGTTCTCCAGCGAAATGGGGTCGGATGGCCACCCCATCTCCCCTCTCTGACCATTAGTTCTGTTTATTTTCCTGATGAGCACGGTGCAGGCATAACATTTCAGTATGTGCTTTGAAGTTAATATGAGGCCAAAGCAACAACTAGAAATGTTTCAAATGAGAGATTACAGCGCTGCCCAAATCAGTCACTGAGCTGGGTGAAATTCCTGCCCACGCCATAAAAAGCAACCCATTAGCTCCGCTGCCCCGGGATGGATTGACGGTTTACTCATGTTACAAAGGGTTAGGGTGAGGAACAGCCTGGGGTTGTTTACAATTTTGGGGCCCCTTGGACTGTTCAGTGGGCTGTCACCTCTGTGACAATCATCCTTCTGTGAATTTGCAAAGGCTCCGTGGGAAAAGGAAAGGCTTGCATGAGGGGTTGAGCTGGGATGCGGGTTACTCCGCCCTTTCATCCTCTTCCCACCTGGGCAGATGAGTAGCTACAGAAGCCCGCTGAGCAGCCCTCCCTCTTTTGGAGATGCCGTCGGCTCTGCCGAGCAAGCTGCATGCGGGCAGCCCCCTCAAGCCCTGGTTATATGTGAACAAAAGCAGTCCGTGTCTGCAGGACTGGGCAATGTTTTTGCTCCAGGAAGTCATACGTCCACGTGCTGCCTGCCATGCTTAGGAGCAGAGTTTCACAGGCACGGGAAATGCTGGCTGGTTTGCAGCACAGCAGCACACGTGCCTCTGACCTGCAGGACGCGGGGAACACGCGCCCCAAGAGCACAGCTCCTTGGCCCCTTCCCCGTGCCATGCCATGCTGCTGGGCTGGCTGTTGGTCCCTCTGCGGAGCAGGTCCTCAGGACACTTGCCTCTTAAAACCAGTCCCTACGATGGTAGCGGTAAGTACACCAGCGCTGCTGGGGAAATCTGTGTACTTAGGAAGCCAATATCCACCAGGGTCAGACCTAGCTCTGGGACATCTTGCCAAACTAAAGAAGAATGATTGCTAACCTCAGTGTTAAGTGCCTGCTCTCCATCTGCTTGGGTTTGTTTTTTGTTTGTTTTTTTTAAAGACATCCTTAGGTATATGGGAAAGAAAAAAAAAACCAGCTTAAAAAAACCTGAACCACACATTTTCTTGGCAGAAAAAGAAAGACATCTCAGCATCAATTTTGCTTATGCTATGAGGATATCAGCTGGGTGGGGAAGCCTGTAAGGTTTCAGAAAATCAAGGACCATAATGCTGAGGTTAATCTGCTTTTCCTGTCTGAGCTGAGCGCCGCTTCCTCCCTCCCAACCCATCAGCGGGGTTAAGAGCTAACGGCTGGAGAGAGACGCTGCTGTTCACCCTGAAATATTTTCTGCCAATGTCTGGCATCCAGAGGGAGCTGGGCAACTCTTGTGATTCCCACAAGATCCAGAGTAAAATGTTGCCGAAAGAACAAACAGATTCTGTGTAAGCTCTGACAGTCAGGGTCTTGCACTTTAATTTAAAAAAGGAAAAAAAAGAAAATCTGCATCTGATCTGGTAAACATTCTCCCCATTGGGCGCAAATACTCACTAACTTTAGATGTCCAGTTCTGAATTTGCCTTCATGAGTTCTCTGCTATTTTTCATCATCCGTTCCAGCAGCCATGCCAGAGCTGGCTTCTTATAATTCAGAACATCTTAAACTATGGAAAAGGAAAATGCAGGTACCTTTTGAGGATTAAGAGAACAGCAACATCAGTGCATGGAGATACGAAAACCAAGAGAAAGGAGAGCTAAGAAAACAAGGGGTGGCTCTATAGCAGTGATATTTTGTGCCATTTGCAGAGTGAGCCATGGAGGGAGAGTGTAGCACTGCTGAGGATATGTGCGTGGATGAAGGGCAGTGTGTCCAGCTCCTAGTGTGCAAATCTAGACATACTCGTACTCAAATATGATTGGCTTTAACAGACTTGTAAGAAAACCCTAAGAAAACGCAGCATGGCTCCTTTCCAAAGAGCAGACATCTGCTGTGGTGTAGTTGCACAAGACAGTTTGATTTTCCACATTGCTGTGCACGGTCTTGCAGCCAGTGGTGGCCGTGTGTTGGTAAAACATGGAAATAAATTGCTTGGCTTCGTAACGCACTGGGGGTGAAAATATAAGCACATTTTGACTTATAATGAGTTATTACCAAGATAGCTAGTAGTCACATTAAGAGTGATAAAAATGAGATGGAAAACTAGATCTTGCTGAGACTTTTTTTTTTTTTTCCTGACAAGTTCACTCACTGTTGCTTTAACCAGCAATGCTGGTGCAGCAAGAGGATTTCTAATCAGTCACTATTGCATGATTCTTTAATTTTGATAGACATGATCAATACCATCCGCTCCTCCTTTAAATGCTAATGAACAATACAACAGATGTGGACAGACAGTACATTGCAGATTAAAATTAGGCACAGCATTAAATTGCTTACAAACAGCAGAGGAATCCTTCTGGACATCTTGATAATCAACCACAGGCAGCTGATAAATCTTGAATTGCCACCACCAGCCCACAGTGTCTGCTGGGTAGGGCCTTGTTTTCAGGCTCGTACAACAACACTGCCATCCTCATCACCCTTGAAGAGAAATGTACCCTTCCAAAGTCTTGGGATTTTTTTATAAGATTTATGCAAGCCCAACTGTGAAACAAGATCTTACTTCCTGAGATACATATCCAAATTTTAATAACACAAGCACATGTCTAGCAAGTGCTCTGAGGTGCGGTTACTATCAGCTGGTATCCTCCAGCCCATTTTGGTCATGGCAAGGAATGTTAGGGAAGGATCCCCAACCTAGACAAAATGCCAGCCTCCCACTAAGTTGTGGCAGAGTTATGGTGGATTGTCCACGTCCCCCAAATTAGTTGCCAGGTTCAGTAAACCAGGGTCAGAAAGTGGGTTACTACCTAGCTTTCAAGCAGTTTGAAGCCACAAGAAAGTGGCAAGCTTTGTTATCACAGAGCTTCACATGCAGGTTCCACTCACTTCCAGGTAAAGCTTCTTACTACTTTTTCTGCTCTTAACTGTTGTCAGAGGAAAAGGTGCTTAAATGACAAAGATCCAATTCCTGCCACCTGGTATCCATTGGTTTTGGTGGAACCTGTCCTGAATTCGTAAAATGTGAGTCCCAGTTCACTCTGGTAGGTATTGGGAAACACACCATAGGGCTCAGCTCGGGAATTTACATGTCCTTTTGAATGCGACGAGGCTATGGTGATGGGGGTCATCGAGGGGGTGACATGCCAGCAGCTCCTCCAGCATCACTCACAACTGTGTGCCAGCGAGCACTGCTTGGCATGGATGGTATGTAGCACTCTAATTTACAGTTTCTTGGCTTTCAGAGGGTACCGTACACTGCTTTGGGTTCAGCTTCCTTTTTTTTTTTTCTTTTTAATTGTGTGAAATCAACTTGGAGTGAAAAGGCCAAGAAGAAACTTTCTGATGATGAGTGAGTCTACAGCTGTGTCTTTGTTCTCAGTGGAGCTAAAGACCACATTAATCAGAAACTTTGCTGACCTTGTCTTTACTACCTGAAGACTGAAAGACAAAAGCAACACGGTCTGGCCACATTTCAAATTTCAATTAAAAAATGCCTGCTATCCAGGGATAAACATTATCATAGACCTCAGTGGGGTTAGATGTAACTGTGTGTCTTGGTTTGAGCGACACAGGACTAACTTTCTCTTCTAATACTTGGGAAAAGACTCTTTAGAAGACTCTAGTGTCTGAATTTGTGAAAATATTTACTTTATAGCCAGCTACGGTATGCGGGTTTCAAGGTCTCAGTGTTTTCGAGCTTGCCAGGTGCAGGGATGAGCAGGAGCAAGACCTGGGTACTTGACCCAAGCTGGCCAACAGGATTATTTCATACCGTGAACGTCACATTCAATATAAATTAGAAAGTTTGCTAAGGATTTTTTTCTATTCCTTGATGGCTGTGACCCTGAGCACTTCTTGCCCTGGTGCCAGACCCCTGAGGCCTTCCCTTCCTCCCAAAGCCGTAGCGCTCGCAGTGTCCGACATTTACTGTCAACTGCTGGGAGTGCACAGCTTCTTACTGATATAATTGGCTGAGTATAATCCTTGTATATTTTATATTGGTATCGGGATCAATAGTGGTTCTTTAGTGTTATTAATGTTAAGTATCTAGTCTTATTCTATTAAATCTGTTTATATTTCAGCCCTCAGGTTTCCTTGTTTTTTCCTGATTTCCCTTCCTGGGTGGGGAGGGGTCATTGGGTGATAGAATAATTGTCTAAAAGACAATAAATTGTTGTGGGTTTCTCAAACCATAACACTGTGATAAAGGCAACCCTTTTTTAAAATAGGTGCAGTGTTTCCCTTTTTCCAGTCACTGGGGGCTTCACCTGACTGCCATGACTTTTCAAATATCATGGAGAGTGGCTTGGCAGCTACATCAGCCAATTCCCTCAGGACTCAGGGATGCATATCATCAGGTCCCATAGACTTCTGTATGGTCAGGTTCCTCAGGCGGTTGTGAACCTGATCTTCTTTTACAGTGGGAGGGACTTTGCTCCCCCTGTCTCTGCCTTGCAGTCCGTCCACTCAAGAGGTGTGGGGAGAGAGGTTGCCAGCGAAGACTGAGGCAAAAAAGTTGTTGAGTACCTCAGCCTTCTCTTTGTCCATTGTTACCAGTTTGCCAGTCTTGCTCATCAGGGGGATACACTTTGTTTGACCTTCCTTTACCAGCTGACATGCCTGTAGAAGCCCGTCTTATCATTCTTTGTGTCCCTTGCCAAGTTCAGCTCCAGGTGCACCTTGGCCTTCCTTACCCCATTGCTACACAACCAGGCAGCATCCCTATACTCTTCCCAGGATACCTGTCCCTGCTTCCACTGCCTGTGCATTTCCTTCTTGCCCTTTAGTTTGACCAGCAGGTCTCGACTCAGCTACGCTGGTCTCTTGCCTTCCTTTCCTGATTTCTTACACGTGGTGATGGAGAGCTCTTGCTCTCTATGGAAAGTGTCCTTAAAGATCTGCCAGCTCTGTTCTGTTCCCTTGTCCCTGCGGACAGTTTCCCAGGGGGTCCTGTTGACTAACTCCTTGAAGAGCTGCTTTGAGTTTGCTTTCCTAAAAATTCAGGGTCCTGACTTTACTCTTTGCCTGACCCATATATCCCTCAGGACTGCGAACTCCACCAATGCATGACCACTGCAGCCCAGGCTACCTCCAATCTTGATATCACGATTAGCTCACTTGCATTGGTGACCAACAGGTCCACTATCACAACGCCTCTGGTACAGCTGTCTATTACCTGGCTTAAGAAGTTATCCTCAATGCACTCTAGGAGTCTCCTGGATTGCCTACAGCTCACCATGCTACTTTTTCAGCAGATGTCAGGGTGATTGAAGTCCCCCAGCGGGACGAGAGCCTGTGAGCATGTTGCCTCCTGTAGCTGGAGTAAGAAGTCTTCATCAATAGGCTCCACTTGATTGTATGGCCTGTAGTAGACACCAACCACAAGGCTCCCTTTGTTGCCTCCGTCTCTAATTCTTATCCATAAGCTTTCAACCTGCTCGTGGCTATTCTTCAGAGACAGCTCTTCACACTCTATCCATTTGTTGATGTAGAGGGCAATGCCTCCACCCCTCTTTCCTCACCTGTCCCTTCTGAACAGCCTGTAGCCATCAATAGCCACACTCCAGTCATGGGATTTGTCCCACCAAGTTTCAGCAATGGCAACTAGGTTGTAGCTTTCTAGCAGCATGGTGGTTTCCAACTCTTCCTGTTTGTTGCCCATGCTGTGTGCATTGGTATAGAGGCACTTCAGCTGGGCTGTCGGCCACGTCACCTTAGAGGAACACCCCTTAATTCCTTTGAGGTATTTCACTGGTGTTTCCCTCTTGGCTCCTATTACCTCAGGAGCCCCTGGCTCATCTTGTAAGACTTCAAGCGTGCCAGCACATCTCAGAGCAACAGGCTGAAAGCCCTCACTAGCACTCCATCCGTCTAACCTTGGCATGTCATCCCACAGCTTGTCACGGGCAAGTCTGATATTATTCCCCTCCCCATTTAAGCCTAGTTTAAAGCTCTGTCAATGAGCCCCGCTAGCTTGTGAGCAAAGACCCTCTTCCCCCGTTCAGAAAGGTGAACCCCATCTGACACCAGCAAGCCTGGTGCCATGTAGGCCATCCCATTATCTAAAAAACAAAAATTGTGTCAGTGACACCAGCCATGGAGCCATGTATTAATAGACTGGGCCCATCTGTTTCTTCCATTGTTGATGCCCGCAACTGGAAGGAGAGAGGAAAAAATAACCTGTGCTCCAGATTCCCTTACCAGCCGTCCACTGGTAAGGAGCGGAGGTGGGAGCATGGTAAGAGCGAGGTGAGAAATTCTTGAGAGGGGATGGAAGCTGGAAGTGGAGAAGTGAAGCTACTGGAGTGGACCTGAAGAAGAATCTCCCCGTGTTCCTATTTATTCAGCCTACACTGGTCTGATAAAAATGCTACCTCTTCTTCTAGCCCTGGCATAAGCAGATTGAACAAGGGGTGAGGAGACCCCGCTCAGAGGCAGACTCAGCACCTGGAGACATAAGCGAGGTGAGGGGAGATGTAGCAGCACAACTCATTCCCTAAGGATGAAACTGAGAGCCTTTTGTTAGGGCACCTGGCTGTGCCTTACGGATTTTATTACTGAAATATTAAGCAAATCAGTGGATATCCAGTCAGCTGAGAACATGAGCAGCCAAACGGAGGGGAGAAAATCAAATGGACTCCCTCGGCGCTGACCGTGACAGGAGGAGAGGCGGGCAGCTCTCCCCTTCCACTGGCAGGCCCCAGGCTGTGCCGGCCAGCGAGGGAGGTGGTGTCCCGGCTTCAGTGCGGTGAATTAAATAGGAGCGGGCGTATCTTCTCTAGGTTGAACATTCAGTTAAATAAAGGGGTAAATAATTCCCCCCTCAGAACGTCCTCCGGCCCCGCCAGCTCCCCCTGGGCCTCTCCTTCCCCAGCTTGCCGGCGGTCTGCCTGTGGGGCTTCTTCGCATGCTGCACCTTTATCCACCCCCCCTCGCTGACTCTGCTCTCCCCTTCGCCCCTCTGGGGCTCGCTCTCGCCCTGTGGGGGCATGCCCGGGATGGCCTTGGGCTGGGTTGTGCTGCGGGGGTACCTGCGGTGCTGGGAGGCCGGGGGGGCCACTGGTGAGGAAGTCCTGCAGGCTCTTCCCGAGTGCTGGGGGGGCACCGGGGAGCTGGTCCCGCTGCGCCGCCCATCCGAGGAGCTGCGGGAGTTGCAGCTATGCGAGGCGTTTCTGCCTTTGCCGGCAGACCTGTCCCTCTCCGAAGGGGTGTCGGAGGCCGTGCTGGAGGTGCTGCTGCCCTTCGAGTTCACATGCAGATTCGAGAGGTTTCTCATCAAACTGTGCGAGAGGGGAGAGGAGTTTCTGGAGTGGCTGATGGACATGAACTGGTAATTGACGGGACCCCGCGTCCTCCTCACGGCAGCGGCATAGGAGTCCTGGCTGTGAAGGTAGGGCAGGTAGTGGGTGGCAGTGGTCGGGCTGTGGGGGTGGCCGTGCTGGAGAGAAATGGCTTTCGCTATCTGGTGCATCCGCAGCGTCTGCATCCACTGGCTGTTGATGCCTGGCAGGGAAACAGAAGAGGAGTCAGCTTTCTGTGTACTGGTGGAAAAACACTCTCTGGCTTACCGAAGGTGTGAGGTTAGGTACCAGGGTTTCCCCTGGAAGAACCTCAACATATCTCAAACCACCCTTTCCCTCCCAGCCTTGCAGCACGTAGTCCTAGGTTTGAGTATGTTCACCGTTATGGTTGAACATAATGTTGGACTTTTAAAATAGCAAGTGATGCAAATATTTCTGATGCCAGTGCAGATTATGGAGCTTAGACTAGAAGACACTTACTGAACCATCCTGTTCAGGTGGATTCCCACTCCCAAGTGCCTCTCAGTGTTTTTAACCCAATTCGGTTTTAAACATTTCCTGTGATGCTCTTGGCAGCCTTGGTAGATTTCTCCACAGCTTTCATTGCAAAAGAGCCTGGAGAACTCCAGAGAGGACATGGATTGGGCACCTCAAGGTGCCGGCACTGCTGCAGCATCGCCCTCCACCTGCATCTCTCCCAGCCAGCATGGTCACGGTTCACAGCTGAGCACAGAGATGGTGGCAGTGCAGACCTTGCAAATCCCTGCTGTGGCAGCCAGACTCACTTCCTCTCGCTCCATTTTCTCTTCAAACTGCTACACATGACAACAACCAGAGCCACTTCAGTTGTTATTATTACTACAAATTCAGAAGTCAATTTACTTTGCATGCTCCAGATGCTGAGTCTAAACCCCAGCTATACTGCTCCATCCGGCTTCATGCAGAAAATCAACTCTGTATGTGGAAAAGCCGGTGAGCTTCAGCCTGGGTAGCTCAGACAGTGCTTAAGTGTGAGCGACTCAGGGTATTACAGTTCCCTCACACCTACTGTCACAGCCCTGGGGTCGTACACAAAAGTTGTAGCTCCCAGAGATCAGATTGAAGCACTTTTGAAAGTCAGTCCTGTGGTTTGCATGAAAGCCTATAGCAAATACAATAGTTGTAAATTTTCCATTTGAACTGCAAGGGCTGCCTAGTTTGCTACTTTATGGGTAGAGCAGAGACCAGGAATTCCTCTTATCTGAGGCCACAGCTCTGGCCAAAAACCCACGGGGAGCAGCTTAAATAATTTTGCTCTACAGAGATTTGAATGATTTGTCCTCAAAGATTTCTAATATAATTCCAACAGGAAAGCATAACCCCGCCAGCCTGAAGCAGCATAAACGTGACCGAAATGTTATTATCTTCAGCAGAGGACCTCAGCTCCTCTCTCACCTTTTGCTAGTTTTGCAGGGAAACAGTCCCTATGCCATGGGCCCTCTGCCTCTTGCTGCAACGCTGCATTGGCCATGGGGAGTTTTGTGGGAGCTGGGTAACGGCTCTGTACTCATTAGGATTGCTCCTGTTGAGAATTAATGGATGGTCTCTTCCATTCCTCCTTTCCCCAGTCTTTGCTTGAATCCCGAGAGATTTAAATCACTTAAACTTAATGTTAAATATGTCAAAAGGAAACTGTCTTTCCTGTCAAAGTGCGAGTGTGACACCGCCACAGCAGATAGCTCCAGCTGCACTGAGAGATGAACCTCCTTTCATACAAAGATAGATGGGAATTGCCTTCTCTGCCTTTTAACCTCCTTGAAACTCACAGTTTCAAAAGAAACATGCATGCTGAAATGCACTTGCTAGATACCATCTCCTCTGCCATTCCCCTGTGCCCTCCTACCAAGGCTGTGGATGTAAAACATAGACCTCATAAACCTGAAAGCAGCAGGCTGAGGACTTGAGTTTGGGTCTTTGTTTGTTATCAGCTCTCAGGTGGCCAGCACATGCCTTGAGGGACCAGTGCCAACGCTGTCCTGAACAAGGGGCTCCCTTCAGTGCCTTCAGGCTGTTCAGTCCCTGCTCCTTATGGCCAGCTGTGGTCACCAGCCCAGGGACCAGCTGCCCAGCGGGGACTGCCCAGTGTGCCCTGTGGGGCTGCCTCTCACCTCTCATGGGCTGGGGGGGGTTCTCCCTCATATGGTCTCTGAGCCACCAACTCTGTACACTGAACTAAATACTCTATGTGGCAGCCCACAGAGGTAGTACCCTCACTGCTGGTTATTTTAGCCTCTTAGACAGGTATTACCCTTACCTTTGTGCTTGGATTTGGTGGTGTTTTAAACCTGGGGTAGGTGGTCTGGTAAAGAAGACAGGCCAGAAGGTTTGCTAGAGCTGAGGTGCAGCTTTCACGCTGGCTGGTAACCCACCTCCTCTGAACTGTGCCTATTCACTTGGGTGCTGACAATACATTAGTGCCTTCGTGTAACTCCTCCATGTGCCAGAGGGACAGACAAGCTCTACCACCGCAAAAAAATGAAAGCAGCTTAGCTTACTGCAGCAGAGCCAACCTGTGAAGATACAACACCACACTTCGGTATGGCTGTATGGCTCATCATCCCAAAACCAGGGTAACCTCCATGAGCAGAGCTAATCTGCAGTGAAGACGTATATTTTAGGACATGCTGTAGGTTACAAAACACAGTTGTGTTGCAAATGCATCACAAATGCTTAGAAATAAGAGCACCCATTTTATATGCGTCTGTAGTCTAAACCCAGCAGTAGTGCTACATAATCAGAGAAGTTCACCCTCTGCTGACTGGTATCTTGTTCCAGCTCCTGTGCTGCCCCTCAGCTGGCCCAACCCAAACATTTCTGCAGCCCTACTGTGAACTCAATCAGAAAAACAGCTTTGGCTAACAAACACCTTTGCAAAAAGAATAGCAGAGCTTAAAGGCAGAACTGTGCTAGAGTCAACAGAGTTGAGTTTTGACTACCTCAGCAGCATACTTTAGCTAGGAAATGAAGACTGCAGTGTAGAGCCCACTGTATTATTAAATGTATCTCACTGAACAAGTCAAGCCCCAGAAGCCACAACAAACACTATTCCAGCAGTCAGGTAATGATGAGCCAGTGCTGGCCCAGAGGGGCAGGCTGAGCTGTGGAAGGGGAGTGCAGTGGAAGATCTCCACTCTTCCTCACAGCAGAGCAGGCCATCAGGAGCGCCCACGGAGTCTGCCAGGCTGGCAGCATGTACTTGTCAAAACAGTATTATCACCCACAGGGGACTCTTTGCCACCCCACATGCAGCTTCTGAGGCTACAGCCTTGGTATGTGTCTCCTCCCTGCAAGAGTGCTGGCCAGAGCAAGAGCAATCTGCACCCACACATCTCTTCCAGGAGGTGCCCTGTATCTGAGCACAACATCTGTGCAAAGCTGCCTGTGCGCTGGGTGGCCAAGAGCAGGAGGTGAGAGCTGGCTGAAGGACTCCTGCTGAGTTTGTGTTGTAGGGAGAGAAAGACAGGATAAAAGCTGCTGAAAGCACTGGCTCCCCAAATCCTCAAAACAGCTGTGGAAAACTCCGTTATTCCCAACAGATAGAGGGAAGAGATGTGTGAGATTGTCTCCTTTCCCAGAGATGCCTTCCTGACATCCTAGATGAGAAACACATCTTCACCCCAGGCCCTGCACACTTTGTGTGGGCACTATATAATTCAATCCAAATCCTTTTGCTATGCCAGTACACTTGGCTCCACAAAGCTGAGCACTCTCTTGTCTTGGTGAAGAGGGGCAGATTTGGAGGGGAAGGGCAGATTTGCTCGCTGATCTCCCGATCCAGCTTGCACAAGGAGGCCTTTGGAGAAAAGCAGGCCTGCCATCGTGGAAAGTCTACTGTGGATGTGTACACATATGCCAACAGAGAGGAGAAGAAGATTGGACCATAGGCAGAAACACCTCTCCCAGTGACCTTCTACACTGGGGGGGATTGAAAAGTTGACCAAAGGCTGATCCAAGGAAGGGGTTTGTCATGGTTTAACCCCAGCCGGCAACCAAGGACCACACAGCCGCTTGCTCACTCCCCCCATGGCAGGATGGGGAAGAGAATCGGAAGAGTAAAAGTGAGAAAACTCGTGGGTTGAGATAAAGACAGTTCAATAAGTAAAGCAAAAGCCGTGCATGCAAGCAAAGCAAAACAAGGAATTCACTCACTACTTCTCAGCAGGCAGGTGTTCAGCCATCCCCAGGAAAGCAGGGCTCCATCATGCGTAATGGTTACTTGGGAAGACAAACACTGTAACTCTGAACTTCCCCGCTTCTTTCTTCTTCCCCCAACTTTATATACCGAGGATGATGTTATATGGCACGGAATATCCCTCTGGTCAGTTGGGGTCAGCTGTCCCAGCTGTGTCCCCTCCCAGCTTTTTGTGTGCTCCCAGGCTACTCGCTGGCAGCACGGTGTGAGAAGCAGAAAAGGCCCTGACTGCTTAGCAACAACTAAAAACCATCAGTGCACTACCAACCCTGCTCTCATCCCAAATCCAAAACATAGCTGCACACCAGCTGCTAGCAAGAAAATGAACTCCATCCCAACTGAAACCATGACAGGGTTGAAAAAGTGTCTGTATTTAAGGCTGCTTACTACTGGAAGATGTGAAGCATTTGGGGTTTTGGAGCAGAAGGATCTGAGCTCTATGTCTGCTGTTGATGTGCAATTGCAAGGGACTACAGTAGACCGAAGATTTGTAGCTAGTCACCATGGACTGCTTCCAGCCTGCTTCCTATAGGAGCATACAGGTCATCCCCCTGTCCTGGTTTCAGCTGGGATAGAGGTAATTTTCATTCTAGTAGCTGCTGCGTTTTGGGTTTGGCATGAGAATGATGCTGGTAATGCATATTGTTTTAGTTGTTGCCAAGTGACATTTTACATTAGTCAAGGGCTTTTTCAGCTTTCCACAGAAGCTGAGAGGGAGCATAGACAGAACAAGCTAGCCAATGGAATATTCCATACCATAGACGTCATACTCAGTATATAAATGGGAATTGGCTGGGAGCAGGGATTCATAGTCACTGCTCAGGACAGGCTGGACAACCAATCATTGGGTGGTAAGAGTGACTTGTGTTGTATTAATTTATTTTGTATAGTCTTTTATTATTATTTTCCTTTTCTGTTACCATTCTATTAAACTGTCTTTATCTCAACCCACAAGGGTGCTTTTTTTCATTTCCCCTCCTTTTCTCCTTTTTCTCCCTATCATACTGGCAGAGAGGCAGGGTGAACGACCAGCTGCATGGTTCTAGTTGCCAGCTGGGGTTAAACCACGACATCACCCTTAAATCACATTGTGATATAGAACATGTTACTACCCAAAGTTTAGCCTTTAAGCTAAGTCAGACATGCCAGGGTACTCCCGCATGCATCTGCAAAGACATCACAGGGACCACAATGCCAGCTGATGCTGCAAGGTGATGCTGTGCTGTTGGACAGAATAACGGCATTGACTTTTTCCTGTTCTCCCTGTATACAGCTTTCCCATGTCAGCAATAAAATTTGCCTGTACTGACTTACTTGAGTCAGATCTCCTCCGTGAATTCCCCTCCGAGTTGGGGAGCGAGGTCTGTATCATGAGCTGTACCGTCTCGACCTCGTCCTGCGCTTTCACCTTGCTCCAGCAGATAGCTTGGATGTGCCTGGTAGTTTTGGGAGCTCTAACGTCGCTCTGCTCAGGAAGGACAGAACACGCATGAGGATACAATGCACATGAGGACGTAACAACACACAACCCACTAAGCTCTCCTACAAGGGAACTTCCACTAGTGCCTGGGCGGCAGCAGTGTTTTCAATATAGAGTCTGTTTTGCAAAACCACTTAGCCAGTTCTCAAGTATTTTTAGACTCTAGATAATTTTGGCTGGTATTTTGTGATTATGCTAAAAATGTGGTAGTGAATAACTGTTTCAATTCATGTACCATGTGGAGGAAAGATCTGAAGGCCTTCCTCTACAAACACTAGTTATATTAATACGAGCATCAAATGGGCACTGCTTTCTGCTAAAAGCTGCAGGATTAAGCAGGTATTTTTGCAGGGGGACCCTCCACAAAACTTTCCTGGAGTATCAAGCTCTTCAGTTTGCTCTTAAGGGCCTGTGACTCCTGTGAGAAACTTCAGGCTGAAAGAAACTACTGTTCCTCACTTCCGAGACGGGCAAGCAAGGCACAGGATTTCCCTGTCTCTCCATCACTGCTTGAATCCTTGCTCAGGACAGAGCTGGAATCTCAGTTATTAGCCTCCTTGCGATGCACAGTACTGGTCTTTATAAAAACACTTTTGTAAGTAACTGCAAACTCTTTTTGCAAAGGCTAATTTCTATCACATTAAATTGTCTTCCAGGTTTTATTTTCTCTTATTTTACTCTTGACTTCTCATTTTTTTTCTTCTTTTGTTGCTTCACAGCTCTCTTAATTAGCACTTCACTGAAAAGCTAGAAAACACAGTCTCTTCTGGTAATGCGAACAACACTGACCATTACACTTCAAGCAAAAGGAGTTTTCGTCCTTGAGAAAAAGAGCCATCCCAGGCAGCAGTCTGAGGACATTGTGTCTGTAAACCTCATTCAGATTTTGCCCTGAACTTTAGATTTTACAATTAATTACAGGCTGCTGAGACTTGATTATAGGATATAACAAAGCCAGAGGATGCTATTTCCACACCTCCCATGTAGGTTTTATCTTGGATAAACAATTTTTTTATTTGTTTCTTAGAGCTTACCTCATATGTAACAACACATTCTACAGACTGGTGTTCTTCTATCCCCACAATCCATTTCTCCATTACAAATGGTGGCTGAAAAAAACATGGTGGGAGTTTTATAAGGTGCTCTTCATCTCCTGACTTGTTTCTGAAACACCCCAAAGATATTTTCAACATTTGCCTTTTTTCATCCGCTTCCGTATTGTTAACATCAATACTTTTCTTAAAATCTTACGAGAAAAAGCAATGTATTTTGGAATTATTTACTTCCTTGTTTACAAAAGGAAACTGAGAAGAGATTTCTATAAATAACAGACAGTAGGTAAGACAACACGAAATGTTTTCATGGGGGCATAAACCTTCTTCATTTTTGTGCATGTATGGTTTTTTCCTGCTGGACTTACAGAGGCCAGCAAGAACAAATATCTAGAGATTCTCAGAGATATTCCCTGACAGATATAAAAATGTTGACCTATGTGAAAAGTTAATGTTATTGTATCTGTTTTTAGTTTATTTAACTTTAAGCCTTTTTTTTAAAGGAAAAAATTAAAATGTCCAAGATGAAAATTAAACAGGAAACTATTTTGCAACAAAATAATAATAATAATAAAATTAAAACTGTTGTTCCAGAAATCACTAGCTATAAAAATAGTATTAGCATGAATTAAATATGAGAATCCTTTTTGGCAAATACTCGTATTTTCACATTTTCCTTAAAATTCTGACTGTTGAGAATCTGATTTTCAGTTTTTGCTTTCGAAAAAATAACCAAAGGTTCCCCCAAAATTTTGCCCCAAAAATTCACAGTTAAAAGCATTCAGGAGTTTGGGGGTTTTTATCAGTGCACATTAGAGCAGCATCCTAACTGGTAAGCAAGCTGTGTATTTTTTCATTTAGAAATTTATTTTGTTACCTATTATCAAGTGGAGCATATTAATAAAAACAAACAATTAAAATAACAGCAAACAGAATGCCCTCTGCATTAACAAAGCTTCTGTTGCTTACGGTAAAAGCAGTCTAAACACTGGCTGGTAAATATTTACAGGCAGGTTCTGAAATAAGGTAAAACGCCCAGTGACACTGAATTGCAGATGTTCAGTGCTGTACTGTCTGTTGATGGGTTTCAGTCTTTGCAACCCATTGTTGCATGAAAGAGGCGAGTTTTAGAACCGTGTAAAAGTTCTAAAACCATGTCAAAAAAAAAAAAGAGAAAGAGAGAGGAAAAAAAACCCCCAGACAAATCACATGAAGTTTCAAACTGGAACATTTAAATCACTTTCTTCTCTTGAAAAGGAAAGTAATTTTTTGAAAATTCTTTTCTTTAAAAAGGGTAATAAATTCAGAGGATATAACATGGAATTAAAACAAGAAAATATAAATTAGTTCCTTCTCTTATTTTTCTATTGTTAACATTATTGTCAGCTTGAAAGAGAACCAAAATACCTAACTCCTATTATGATACAAATCTGTTTAAAATGTGCATTTTATTTAAAAGCTGTCAAGAGACTGAGCTTCTGCAAGCACAAAAGTCGACTGCTGTGGTATTTTAATGTCTTTGTTTGAGATCTGTGAATTCGTGAAAGCTTTAAGGCTGTAAATACCTTTGTCATCTTTAAAATCTCTACATCAGGTAGGTTAGTGTTGAATGTCACATCTTTTATGTAGGTTATTGCAATTTCATCCCCGTCCATCTCCATGTACATTTTCCATTTACAATCCTATGAATAATAAAAAAAGAATGCTGGATTGTTAGAATACAAATAAAAAAAGCCCAAAATGAAACAAAACCGAAAGCCAAAACAATCCAAAACATAATCCTCAATATATGGGGGACAAAAAATAACCCAACAACAGAGATACGGAACATACACATATTTTAGGATATGCACATTTTCCAGTAAAAGTGTTGATAATGGGAAACCCTTGGGTTCTCTTGTTTGCTCTCCTCTTAGCTCACCCTGAGAGGCAGTCGCCACATTGACAGGTCTGGATGTCTTCAGAGGTGTGGATCCCCCTGACAGGCCCCACGAGGATGGTGGCTTCACCCATCCGGACAGAGAACCCGTTCGAGCGGGCAGCGCAGGAGCTCTGCACACCTGCATGGTGGTGGAGGCACAGGACAGCGGTGGGAGCTATCACCAGGGGTCACAGCCAGTGCTGGCAGCCAGCCCCAGGGACATCTTCCCAGTCTCACAGGTTTCACAGAGCGTCTCTGAAACACCGTTAAGACAGTCGCTCAGATAATGGGCAAGAGGATGAGCTGGTTATTACAGCTCAATTATTTCAGATACTGAGTGCCCAGCGAGGCACTGAGCATCCTCAACTCCTGCTCACCTCCAATTGCACTATTAATTATAAGCAAGCTCAGCTTAGAAAACTATCATAGTGGGTCTAATAGACCGAAGCAATGAAAGTTATCCTTAAATAATGCCACGAGCTGAACGTGGGGCCAACTTCCAACACTTCGCACAGGTGTGTGCCTGCAAGAGGCTGACAGCTCTGGCAGCATCCTGCAGGACACTCCGCACGGGCTGAGTGCTGGGACCAGGGTCAGTGCCTGTGGCCAGGGAGGCTCCTGCTGGGGACCAGAGACTGCCTGTCCGTGGTGCAAACCAGCCAACATTTCCTGGTGTGCCCAGCAGGTACTTTGGGGAATAGATACTGTCTGGTGCATTGAGCTCCTCCAAAAATCAGTTCCCTGAGGAACAACAGGGCTGCAGTGAAGCAGAGCGTCTCCATCTCCATGCAGGCAGGAGGGGATCTGCCCTTCACAGACAACAGCTCCTCCAGACACGCCAGGAGTTCAGGAGGGTCCATGTCCACCGCACGCTGCCAGAGGGGCAGGTGTGGTCTCTGCGTTTGTGGGAGGCAGTCTTCTCCTCAATTCTGCTCAGAAAATGCAAAAACTTTCAATGGGGACACAGATGGCCGCTTAGGGCCAAGGGCTTGCGTAAGCAGTTATTTGCACACACAAATGTACAGCAGCCTAAAAAGTATCTGTTCGCACATGCGATTATCTGCTAGTGTTTGCACGTGCATCTCTCATAAATGTAACGTAGGAGCTCAGCCCTCAGAAGTCTCAAAGCTTTCAATCAGGCATTGAATTGGCAATTCCAAGATAAAAGAAAACCGGAGCATAATCATTTCCGAACCGCAGCAACAAATTATGCTTAGGAAAGCGTTTGGCCCTGTGTGTCCATCTGTCCCCATTGAAATCTTCCGCATTTTATGAGCAGAGTGGACGTGCCAGTTGGTTTTCGCATCACCCTGGTGCGAGTTTGAGCAATGGGAACCACGGTCCAGCAGTCAGGGCACCGCACCGAGGCTCAGAGGCGCCAAGTTCAGTTTCCAGTTCTGCCATGGGCTTCCTGCACAACCTGATAAGATGCTGAAGTCACCCTGTGCCTCCGTTTCCTAATCGTGGACTGTATCTCTTTGCACGTCCTTTTTCTGTCCTGCTTTCTTGGGTTGCCAGCTAACCCAGGGTTACGCCTGTCTCTTCCCAGGTAGGTACAGCACGACACACCGTCCCTGACGTCGGCTGAGGACTGTACCTGCTATGTAACTGAACAGCAACAGCGAAGCGAGTTGTCTTTGACTCCTCCTCGCCTCTCAAACTGTGCTCCTCTCCCTGCCCACTATGTCCTCGTTGCCAGACTTTTTTGCAGGACTTCCTAAATTCATGCTACCTGGATTCCCTATTGTGGATCGAACACAAGGTTAGAGACAAGATGCTTGATGACATTTATAGGTTCTATAAAAACACCCGAGACAAGGAAAGGACAAAACATTGACATAAAATACTATCCTCCAGTTAATTCAGTGCATCTCCTGCCGTGAAACCAGTGCCAAGCACCCAAGAGCCAGAGCTGCACCTTGCGCCAGGGCTCCTGTGCCTTCACGACTCAGGATTTTGTGCCGTTCACTCGCATCTCCCTACAGACCAGATCTGACAAACATGAGTTCGTTGTAATGAACAACGTAAATCAAATGACCGTCTCTAAAGAAAAGGCTGACAAGCTGTGTAAATCCAGGGTCTGGAAGGCAGTGGGCACCTGCCAGCGCCCGGCCCCTCACCGGATCCGCCACGCACGCAGGAGCTCTCTCCCTGTGGTAACGAATCAGGCTGCCCCACGCAGCTGTGGATGCACGAGCCCTCCACAAACACCGCCTTCCCCGGCTCCGAACTGCAGCTTCAGAGAAAGAAATACACCCTCCCGTCCTTCAAATCCAGCCCCCAAACCTTCGGTCCTCCTTGGAGTCCTCTCCAGCCACACCGTGCAGATACCAAAAGGGCAAATTACCACACTACACATACCCTCATGAACACGTCTTGTTTTATTTGGAAAGGTTTTCATTTTGTGGTATTGTAAAATCATCAGTGGAAAGGGGAATGAGAGAAAGAGAGAGAGAGAGAGAGAGAGAGAAAGATGGGGAAATAAATAGAGGGGAGAAAGGGAAGGAGAGGCTGGGAGAAAAACAGAAAAGATAAAGACAGAAACAGAGAAGAAAGGAAGGAAAAAGAAGGAAAAAAGACAGCATGTAGGTGACTTTTGAATCAAGGCACTTGGGAAATATCTAAGATAAGTAGATGGCTACTTGTCTTACAAACTTGGTAACCGTTTTGTTCAGCCACACAGTAAATAACATGAGATTTGTGTGCTGCAAAAAGGGACTTATTTCCCTGTTTTCCAATCGAGTTTAAGGTTCTTATTGAGCAATGAATGGAGAGAGATGCTCAGCCACTTAATCAAAAATTTGGCTAGAACATGTATGCCAATTCTTTGATGAATTGGAGCCGTAAGATTTCTTGGATCGAGACTACATTTAGTGCCAGACCTATGTGGGAAAATAATTTGGAAATGGCTTGCTCCAAATGTCTGGTTGATAAATATACTTACACAAGTCCTTCAAAGAGATTTCCCTGGGCATCTTGTAATTCAAGCATTAAAATACCTCCCAGTATTTACCAGCTTGATTTTGATTTAAATAAAACATTTCAGCTTTCTGTTTCAAAAAAACCCCAAAACCCAAATCTAGTTTCAGAACTGAGAGGCACAACCAGTAAAACTTTGTGTGAAAAACATTTCTGAATAACACTGTGACAAAACCAATAAATCAGCAGCCTCTGCAAATGGTTTGAGAAAGGAAAAGCAAATCACACGTATTTTGAGCCACTTCTGCTCAGCTTCAAAACAGAAAATAAGAACACTCCAAAAATTAAGTCTCCTGCGTACTAGGGTGACAAAACTCCTTTAACCCCATATGCACTAACGTCTGCAACAAAAACCGAAAGGGTAATGAAAGAGATCAGGCACAGGCTTTAAACAACAAACATGTCTCCTGCAACAACAGCTTAAAACTCTTGCTGGGGAGACACCTCATTTTTCAAGGAGGCCCAAAGCCAGGATTCATTTTAAAATCAGCGGTTGCAATAAACTTTTTTTTTTTTTTTTTAAGATGGAAGGAAAAATGGAAATGGCATTGTAGCAGGCAACTGGATATTAGAAGAAACGCAAGATGAAACAAATATGAAAAAAATGCTGGTCATGCTGGCACTAAAAGTAGTAGCATGTTGATGATTTAGGTCCCCAGAAGCTCCTTTACATTCTTAGCTATTATCTATCTCAGCTGCTGAAACCTGCTGTTTTAAAGGCATTAGAGTTGAACATCTAGTGACAGCACTTGGGTTATTTATCATTATGTATCACCCTGCTACAGTATATTTTATTATTCTGGATTTAAAGGAAGATAACACAATTATGGTTAATTTGCTTCTCTTCTTTATATATATAGTGTCATGACCCACCACGGCTTTGTCCCATGAGATATTTTTAACCAAAAAGAAATCCACAAGAAACTCTCCCTAAAAATTCCATTAATAACCTCTTGTAGCGTGTATAGGTTGCAGGGTCTGGAACTAAGAATGTTTTAATCTCTTCAGCAAAACAATGTCTCATAATGATGTACAGGACTATTGCTGCACTGATGAAGAATCATACATAATTCAGCACCTTTCACTTGGCACCACTGTGATATCCTCATTAGCAGTGGCTCACAGTGGCTGTCAGATGGTGTCCATGCGAATGCAGGCATTATATTGTCTTTGAGATGTGCAGCTGCTTCCATGACACTGCCAGTATATAAAAACATGACGCCAGTTTGTTTTATTTAGTGCTAAACCTTCCAGTTTGTAAAAACAAGGCTGACACAGAGCCTGACATGAGGCAGTGAAAATAATTAGCTCTCATTTTCTCAGCCTCCTATTTCCTTCTCCCCGCTGTGTTCTCTTTCCACTAAACCACCACATGTCAGTCGAAATGGGAGGCAATTAGTGGGCTCATTTCAGTCCCCACAACTGTGCTGAAAAGAAAGTATTTATGATGGCACAATGAACAGCTGAAAGATTAAATAACATTTGCCTTTTGAAAAGAAAATGACTTCTAGCTAAATGGGCAATTTTTGATTATTCTCAAACAAGCTTAGAGTAGTTGGTTTTTAAAATACAAGAAAGGAAAATGAGTCATTTTTAGGTGAAAGAATCAAATAAAACTTGACACAGTAATGCAAATAACTGATGTTTTATTGCAAAATATGTAAATGTGTTATACCCTTAACAATGGCTGGTGTCTCAGGTCAGGGCAGGCTGTTGCCAGCCAGGCTCCAGTGAGAGAAGGTGGCTCCACCGCCGGTTTTGTTTCAGCTGTGCAGGCAGAAAAAAACAGGGGCGGAGGGGAGGCCTTCCGAGAGAGATGGTCTTAAAACGTACAGAAACAAAGCAAGCGAAAGATATATTTATGTTATCAGTTGCCTGGGTGCCTCCTCCGAAAGCCGGAGCCCTTACTCCTCTGCGAGGCAACAGGCACTGGCTGGCTGGAGCTTCGCCTGGAGAACCACGAGGCCTTTTTAACACCTATGCAGACCACCCCGCGGTACCAAAAATATCTGTCCCCTGACAGCGCCTTTCTTTAACATCCAGCGCTGTGAAGCTCTGTGCCGCCACGGAGGGGAACATAATGGTAAATACCAGGTGCCTCTACGTGCTGGGGACTGGTGCCCCGAGAAGAGCGCGTTGCAGCAGCCGAGACGGAGAGCTCTGCGCTAACAGGGGTCCTGAGCCTTGCCGTAGCGTTTACCAAAAGCTGCCCTTGCCATGTGATCAGAAGCAAACGGGGATTGCTGTGGTCACAGGCATCGTCATCCACACGAGCAGCCTGCTTGCAACAGCAGGGCTGTAGACGTGGAAGGGTGGAAAACACGGGTCCCTTCCCTGCTGGCTGCGCGGGTGCCCTTCCCTGCTGTCCGAGACAGCCCTGTCCTCTGGTGGCATTTCATGCCAACCACTGGTGGGAACAACGCGCTGGAGCCGTGCAGGCACCACGTCCCCACTGATGGCAGGGTGGTATGCGGAGGCTACAGCTCACACACGGGGGCTGTCAGCCCTGCGGGATGTTGGCAGCGGGGATGAGCACGCATGGGAACTCAGGAAAGGCATGGGAGTGCCGCTGGACATGTCTTGTGCAGGCAGGGGACAGAGGCTCCTCTTCCAGGCTTTTGTCTGGAGAGGACATGTGCCAAGCCTACAGACCACTGGGAACTTGTCTGTGCTTCTGCAGACATATCCGTGACTGAGGCTGTACACGAGAGACAACGTATGGAAGGCAGCAAGTTAATTCAGAGTGGCCAAGGTATAAAGCTCAAGACTAAAAAGTCTAGAAAGTCAAGTGAGCAAATTACCTAGCTGAAAAGTCTATATGCCTCTTCAGGATTATGGAAAAGTTGACCATTTCTGATGGGAATTCCTGGCTCAGCACTGCTGACACAAGGATTTTAAAAGGTGTTGGCTTGAGTTTAACCTCAGTTACACATGGATGCTACAGCTGGAGCAATCCCAGTGGAGGTGAAGGAGTTACACCAGCTCCACCTCATCTAACAACAATACATGGTCCAGAAAAGTCTCTGAAAGAAAACGCAAGGAGCTCAGATCACGTGCACTGAACTTCTAATACCCTACCACTCACCTACGTCCTTGGCTGGCTACATTAACCGGTTCTTAATGGTGCTGGTTATATTTAAAGGTGGTTGTGGTTTTATTTTACAGCTTAGGTAATTATTTTTTTTTCCTTCACAAAGTATTTACCCCTTTACTGACTACTCATTAGAATAGGAGCAAATCTATGGAAATGGCACACAAACACAGCTACTCTGATTCTTACATTCACTATTAGCCTTTAGTAATGAAAGCATTGTGCTTTGAGAGGTAATTAAAGAGAGAGGCTTTAGAGGATGAGGTTTTGAGATAAGGTTAAATAATCTCACATTAGAAAGTCAAGGGACTTGCAAGTATCTTGCAAAGGAAGGGTCAGGTAAAACCAATTCCTCTGCCAGCTTTACTTACTGAAGTCGGCTAAAATACCTACAGAGCATGGGGAATATGTACGACTGAAAAACTACAAAATTGGAATTTTAAATTTTAGACCACGGCCTTTGCTTTATTTTTTGCCACATTTGTAACGTGAGGAGTACCTTACATGGCAAATTAAACTGGTGATGTTATATCACGTCTGTCTGAACTAGGAATAATTTTTAAGAAAGTAAAGAAAGGTTTTGTCAGTGTTGATGCAGTGGGAGGGTGGAGAGAACGAAGCAGCAGAAACGGTCTCAAGCACTTGTGAAACTGCATTCCAGTTACAGCAACTATTTCAGTACTGTATTGTCTGCTGCTGCCTGCATTTTGCCAGCCCGAGTTTCTCCACATGAAGAGTTGGTCACAATGTCTCGCTAAAGTAGCCTTAATATTATATTCACTTTTACGCTACACATTTAAATAACGGCATTAACATATATCCCAGTTTGGATATCCAAGGCTAGAAAATAGTTCACACTGTTAGGGGATGGTTTTGAAGAGGGTCTGCTCCTCACCTTGTCAAGTGCAAGGAGAGTTAACTGGGGAAAAATAAGGCAAAATGGTGAGCCAGCTTCAAGGCTTTGTGTTTGGATATAGGTCAGATCGTGCCACACTTGGTAAAAAATGAAAACATTCAAAGGCATGGTGAAATCTGCTCTTTTGAGGACCAAAACTAAAGAATGCATCAACAGGAGACAAAAAGACTGTGAACCATCCTTCTTAAGGGGTTGGATGATTCATCAGTGTGGAGCCGACACAGCTCAGACATCTTTCCCTGATTGGGAAATTTTAATGAGCCACCTAGGATGAGAAAGCCATTGAAAATTGCCTCTGCAGTTCTGTGAATCAGCTCAAGCCACAATTGCCAGGGTTTGTTTTTTTACCCTCTTTGGTATCTTGGAGTTAATTGGTGTGTGTCCCCCCCCTTTTTTTTTAATTTGTGGAAAAAAATCATATAAAATGTCTAAATCTATCACCTTTCAGCTCAGTGGGAATTGTGTACAGAAAGGTCATTAAAAGGAAGTGAATGGAAGTAACCACATAACTCGCACTACAAGAGTTGGAAAAGAAACCTCTAAAAACCAGGTTAGCTTTGCAGCGCTCACTCCTGAGGCATTCGGAGAGCACAAAGGTCAACTGAGCTTTCATCACCTCCAAAGATGCAGCTAAAAAGGGAAGGAAACTGTAATGAAATGACTGCATCTATCAGCTGGTGGAAACCAACATAATCCCACTAGAAGATGCAGTTTAAATTAGATAACAAACCTGAGGCTGGTAAAATCGCGTACTGGGAAGTCAACGTTTCATTCAGTGTACAGGCAAGGCTAAACATTTAAATGCCATCCTGAAGTATATTTATCAGGATCCTTGCTAAAAGGCACTGCCGTTCCTAAGGCCCTTAAGTTTCTGCCTGCTTATGGAGAAGGTGCACTGGCTGTGCCAACAGGGCTTGGTGCAGCGCCAGGGAGAGGACATCTGTGGCCCAAGGAACCATCTTCACACCTGAGACGGTGCCGTGCTCTGACCAGCCACACCATCTCAATTAACCCGCACCCTTCAAATGGTTTCTGGGTCCTGGGCCAGCTCATCCAGCACTTTTATTCTCTGCGGCACCGCGGTATGTCATGTTGCACACCGAGGCTGTGCCCACAGCAGAGCTTTGGTTTGGATCAGAAACGTGCATTTGTCCCACGTGTCCATCCTGTGCTATGCTTTGGCAGAGCCACCTCCAAGCGCATCGACCGGCTTGCTGCCAGGTGCAGCTACGCCAGGAGATGAACCACCAGCACTAACGGGAACTCAGCCCAGGAGACCAGCGCAGAGCCAGCCTGGGGTAAAACCCCCAGCATGAACTGTTCCCCTGTACCGAGCCCTTCTTGCGGCACTGCACCAGCTCCCAGGGGGGCCTAATAACCTCCCTTGATGTACACGGGCCTAGCAGTCTACGCATCACCCAGGGAACACATGTTCTCAACTCATAACCCAGATTTGAGTTTACTGCCTCCTTTTCCTCACGGCTGAAATGGGAGAAACGTTTCTTAGCTAGGCAGCCAGTTATAGGGACTGATTAGGGTAAAGTTCCTTTGAGAAATTTATTTTTAAACTGATGTAGGCCAGCTTTTTAGCTATAAAGATGGTGGAAGGTACGATCCCAAGCGTTTCTGCTGACCCAGTTTTACAAGAACAGGCACCATTCTTTTACAAAAATGGGACAGTAAAAGAAGTTTAAACCCTTCAATCCTGGTTTACCCAGTATCTCCAGTTTGTTTTGGAACAAATCTGGATGGCAGCAGTAGTTGGCTTAAAACAGCCTCTAGGGGAGCTAGAAGATTGTATCCAGGGATTTTCAAAGCAGCAAGCTAGCCAAATTTTCTGTATTGTATGCACCACACCAGCCTTTGTTAGTGTTATGTTTAATGCAAATTACCTTGCTCACGCTGGCCCTAGCATCCTGCCCGAAAGCTCAGTCAGTCTGCTCCTTCCAGTCCACTTTTTAAAATCGGCTTAGCCGCAACATCTTTAAAGGTACGTAGGAGTTACTGAGTTATTAAGCAGACCTCGGACAGAAGTTTCCAGCCCAGACAAACCCAGGTGACAAATGGCACATTCCCTGGAATGGCATCAGGGACACGGGTGCTGTGGTGCGGCGGATGCCAGGGCAGGCATGCCTGGCACGTGTCCAGGGCTGCAGAGGGAACGGCTTCCTTAGGAAGGGGCCCAGCAGCACGCAGAGCAGAGAGGACCAATTAGGAGGTCACGGGAAAGGAAGGACTGAGAAAAAAAGGGTTCTCAGTTGGCACATCAGAAACCTGCAAAGGTTATGCCAGCACTATGCAGGCCCATTGAACTAGCCCTGTCCTGTCGTAACAATTCCACTTCTGTCCCATAGACTTTGGGACACTCTCTCATGTGCAAATTTTGCCATCATGGTTAAAACATCTACTTGTCCTCAAACTTAGTAGGCATTACTGCAACCTGAATTTCCTTCCAGCACTCAGAAGTTTATTTACTCCATCTCTTGCTCTTTCCTGGGGAAGATTGCCCACCTCCCTGCACTATGGCTCACAACCCATATTGCAAATGGAAGGGAGATACGAGTTATTTCATGGACTTTTGGTTCCTTGTAGAGTTGCACATGGGGAGGGAAAGACGCACACACAAAAAAGTAGCTGTACAGCATAAGCCACATGCATTCAAGAACACTGAAACAGTCTAAGTAATTCACATAGTGATGAAAAAGATTTTCATAGGAAAAAAAGTGCTTAGGATAAAAGAAACAAACAAAAAAAAGGAAATCTCCAGACAAAAAGCAAAAAGCTTTTTCAAATTGATGAAATGATTTCACTACGAGTCCAAGTTCCTACTAAGTACAAACCTAAATGCTTTCTCTGCAAGCACCACCAAGTACAGAAATCAAGAGACTTCCGCAAACAATATGCCCTGAAAGCAAAGCAGCCAGATAACACAAGATGAAAGTCAGCCACCCACAAGTTTAGGGTGGACACACAATGCAGATTTGTCAAACACAAAAGGAAACAAATCCTGCTGTCACAACCCCTGACTCTAACTCAGAAATGCTTTGCACACCATTTCCACATAGATGATTAATTCTAAAACCCTTGAACTCAGAGTCCATGGCAGGCTGGATAAAGAAAACAAAAAGCATGGGACAAACCTCACTCTCGAGAAAAGACAACCTGGTGGAAACCCTTTGCCGGAACATCTGGAGTCGTCAACGCTCCCGTTACACGGGGCGTAACGAGAGATCCTTGAACCAGCTCGGCTTGGAGCTGCGGTTTGATTAGGATGTGGCATGCTGGTAATTGCCTTTCACCAGCCGCTGCACAGTAGTTTTGCCACCTGCAATATGCTGCACGTACCCCTCCCTCCTTCCCCAGTACTGCGAGGGCACACAATCACCATCGGGATGAGTCCTGTCCTCCCCAGCCGGCAGCCACACATGCCACATACTTTCCCAACTCCTCTTGGCTGCATGAAGAGACACCACCTTTCTGCCGAGACAAAAGTAATAGACTGTCCACTAACATGAGGTGTATACCGCTGCTCAACTCTCCCTTGGAATCAAACACCTCCCTTTGAATGGGTTTTTCTGCGTACACGGATTGTTATTTCACACCCATTGGGAGAAAAGGAACAAAGCAAAAGTCTGAATTACAAAAATTATGGTTAGAAAAATTGATCACGAGGAAACAAAAGCTTACAGTCAAAGCTTTCTGCACCACTCTTCTTCCTCACCTGCTCGGGGTGCGGTTCCCCATCACCGATGCAGCCCCATGTGTCACCTTGATATTGGTAAGCACTTTCCAATAGATTCTCACAGCAAATTCTCTTTTTGTGTCCAGAAGATACTGGACCCTCTGGGTAGTGTCCAAATAAAGGTAACCAAACCAACCTCCCAGCTTACCTTTGGACCATTTCCCGGCTTCAAGTGATAACCAAAAACGAGTTCGAGATTCACTACTTTCTCTATGTTTTCTTCGGCTCCACCTGCAGAATCCTGCCAAAAAAAGGCAAGGTGAGACTTCATATCTACCACAACTCACCGGGAGACAGGAGCGAGGCCTTTGGCGGCAGTAAGGATTTGCCTTTCAGATGCTACAAGTCTGGCAGCAGCAAGAAGGAGCCATCACTCTGCCCCCATCACACCGCTCCAAGAGGGGCCAGGGCTTCTGCGTGGGTTTATGGTGCACAGTGGATGGCACCTGGGAGATGCTGGGTGATTTCTGCTCCTGGCCGAGCCGCTCCGGCACAGCACGGTGCCGCTGCGAGCATTGTGGCAGCCACTGCCATTAGAATTGCAGCCGGCACAGCACGTCCGCAAAGCCCCGACTTTCATTTTCCCCTTCGGGGAACAGAATTTCACTGCATGTAAATTCACTTTAAGTGGATTTCACTCTATAGCTGTGCAATAAATTATGACTAAAAAAAGCTACTTCAGGCTTCAGGGTCTAGAATTGCTTGATTAGCTCACTGAATTAAATCAGGCAAATATCTGCTCTGGCAACCCCAAGGTTCCCAAACACTCGCTCCCTTTCGCATGGCTCTTGTTACTGATATCAGAAAACCAACAGGTTAACACAAAGGTGACCAGGCATTATAAATTACCCTTCTCTCCTGTAACATTAACAAACGGAGGAACGATGGCCTCATCTGGGCCTTGGGTCTGCCGTTCTTCAGTGGCGAGCAGTCAGTGGTGCTAAGTTCAGAGGAACAGCTCTTAAAGAGTAGTTTCTGATTAATGAGAGCAAAGGAATCGCAACCAGTAGTCTTTTAATTTAATACTACTGGTTCCACGATAAAATCTTAGAGCCTTCTTGAAAACAACTTTTATTATCCTATTACTTGTTCTGATGTGACCCACCGCTGCTGTTGACCCTCCGCATTTGTCACAACCCTCTGCAGAATGGCGGCTTCACCCTGCCGCAAACGGTAGGAAAGTTGAGACACGAGAACAGTAAAGTATTCGTACCAACATGAGCACTCCTTGTATAAACAATGAGACTTGCCTTAATTAATGGTGGAAAATGAAACAGATTTAGGTAGTCATGGGTTAACTTCTCAATAGCAGTCTAGAAAAAAAAAATCAACAAAATCAGATGAGAGTTATTCAGTATCTCATACTGCAAATACCAGCATGAAAAAAAGCGCAACTCCATGTGCGTTGTGTTTTCCATTGTGGATACATTAGGGCATGTGAGAAGAGTTTAAAACCCAGCCCTGTTCTGGAAACTGTCATGGTAGATCAGCCCCATTTTGCATTCAGAATCTGATCTGCTTCATCAGAGAAAGAGATGTTTGGGGGGTTGTTTTGGCTGTTTTTATTTACGCTCAATCAACCCAGGAAGCTGAAATCTTTCATTTTGGGCATTATTGACTTTATTAAGTTTCAATAATTTTCCCTGTAGGAAATGTACATTAAATATATCAGCAATGGTGTGTGGCATGGAAAAAATGGCTGATGAGCAAAAGGGGAATAAATCTGTGTGACTTATGAAGCTAAATTTGCAGGACTAGCAATTAGGATACAAGTATCTCTTTACTAGTAAATTGTGGTATAAAATCATTGAGACTCGACAGAATTATAGATGCTGCTTTCAGAGAAATCCTTTTCCAAAGCTGACTGCCAGGAAACTGAACTCTCTCCTGCGGCTACAGTATTAATACTATTACTGCTGTCATGACTGCGGTTTCCAGACCATGATTTTCTTAACTCATTACAAACCTTTGATATTTTAAACACCGTGAAACAAAGCTTTAAAAGCAAAGCAACCTAGTCGTCAATCAATCAGCTTTAAAGTTGTCTAACAGAGTTTTGTTAGTCAAGAGATGTGAAAGTTGACAAGTTCAGAGATTTCAGTTCAAATAACTGTTTTCATATCTGCTCCTTCCTTGGCTAAAGAGAAATCTTCGGGGAGAACCCTCTCTGAAGATATCCAAAGCTTTCTGCCGGGAAAATGGCCCTCCTAAGCGCATCTTGAGCAGTACTGACAGTCCAGCCCACAAGAAAACCAAGAACTGCAGAGGAGTATAAAGACCACAGCACGTTTTCATGCCTCATAAAATGCTCAGGCTGCTTTGCGTTCTAGATCCATATGAACATGTAACTCTGGGGGGTTTTTATACCAAGTATGTTCTCTATTTAGCTTTATAACTTCTTTTGTTGTTAATACTACTGAAAACCAATATAGACTCCTCCTTAACGTTCACACTATAACCTACTGCAACATTCAACATATGCTGTTAAATACCTTTAAATGGATGATGTGCCCTTTGGAAACAATTCCCATGTCCTTTAAATCCTCCTCTTCTAGAAGAAGCAATCGTTTCCCAGTGATATGATGTTCCTTAAACAAGCTAGCATATGCACTCATTTCACCAGAAGTATCACCTTAAGATAAGAGAGGTTATTCAGAAATCCACAGAGTGCTTTATTGGAAGGAGAAAAAGATGAGCAAATGTATATATATTCATAAATGTGAATATGAAGGTACATATGAATAGCTTTTACCTTTTCTAGTGAGTTGTTGCATCCAGAAAAACTGCAAAAAAGAGGAATCAGTCTTGAAGTTCCCATTATCAAAATTTTATATTACAGTTATTCGGAGTTTGCAAGTAATCATTCTTTTTTAAAACAAAATTTAAAAATACTTCTAACTGTGGGTTAAAGGACTCAAGATTCACCAATGCAAGTGATTACTTTTATTCAGCTTTTTAAAACTGCCTTCTATTTTGCAGCCACCTTCCTCAGTTTATCATTGTGAAGAACAACAGAAATGACTGAAGCAGAAGCTTAGCGATCTGTCACACGCTAAAAGGGCTGAAGTTAAGGAGCCAGGGCTGTTACGGCTTTGGCACTGGCTTTCCAGTCCTTCAGTAAACATTAGCTAAACAACCCCATCATGCACAACACACGAAGACGGTGCTAGATGGGACATTAAAATCACTATGACACATCACTCCACTAGAGATAAGTCATTGATGTCTCGTTTGGCCTCTTAACTGAATAAAAGGGTAAAAAAGACTCAATGCTATTATTTTATATGAAAGAGAGATTCCACACCCCTTTAAAAACCCTTAACTTTCTTTCAGTTACTGGTGGCACACCCATTTTGTCCCGTCCAGGACAGATCTTGCTTCGAGAGGTCTTGGGTCACTTCCACGTTCCTTAAACATTCACTCAGGAATGCCCTCCTGGCTGCTGACAGCTCCCAGCACAAATTATTTTCTGGACATTGGAGAATGTGGCTGTTTTATGAAGGTCGCTCGAATCCTTAATTTACTCATGGTCATTTCAAAGCTTTTCTGGGACACAAGTTTCACCCAACAAATATCAGTAAAATCTCACCTAGGTATTCTAATCCGGCTTTCCCTCCCTCCATATCCACTGTAATTCGTTAGAGAGCTCCAGCAGCGCAACGCTGGCCACATTAACACAAAATACTCACCACATCTTCTTCGGTCCATGCACAAATATCAAAGGAGGGCAGCAACTGTGTGAGAGAGATGAATTGAAAAGAAAACCATCTGACAATTTTTCTCCCCTTCACCCAAATTTTACTCTGGTGGCCGATTTTATACGGTTCCTTTTCCCCTGCAAAGGGCAGGACTTTTGGCTGCAACTCTCATACTGACATACTAAACCCTTGGAATCACGCTGACCACGGGCTGGCTCCAACAGCACGGTGGCAGTGCTAAATCAATCCCATCACTTTATGTAGATAAAATTATCAGCAGATCTCCGATAGAAACGATTTAGGAAGCAAAAGTAAACCATTTGATGGCCAGGGACTCTCTAGCTGCCTCTCCTCTCAGCTCTGACACTATGGGAAGGTTTTTGCTTTTGCTATGGCTTTGGTACCACCCGATTTCTGCAATGAAAATAACGCTGTGATTACAACTCTCTCCTGAACGATGGGTATTTTCTGCAAAAGGAAGGAAAACTGTCACTAGACAGCAGTGAAAGCAGAATTTGGAGTCAGGCCACTGTGGCTCATCTTCCTGTTCAGAAAAGTCTCTTTTGGTTTCTGCCAACGCTTCATAACTGCTCCCCCGAGGCTGGGGGAGCGCAGCACTTCCCAGCCTCCCCCAGAGCTGCAGCCCAGGCAGGGCACGCTTTGTTGTATGCAAGATGGTGTTAGCTCTTGAAGCACAAGGAAACCACGGAGGATGCACAGGAGGGCGGCTGCGTTAAGTGAAATTCTGGGATGATTTGAAAACTGACACAGGAGAATATGTCAATGTAACACTGATTGCCATTTTAGTCATTCAAGCATATGGTACCCCAAGCTTCACCTTCTTGGCATTTTCATCCTGCTAAAGGGTTAACATTAAGTGGTATGTATGTACTTGTAGTATTAAGTGGTATGTATGTATTTGGACTGTCAGTGTGTCACCTACAGGCTCAATACCATGATGCGGTTGCAAACTTATTCAATGTACATAACATTGACTCATGAGACACTCAGCTTGGTTACCCACCGGCCTCCAAGGGTTTGTGACCTCCTCCAGTGAGCCCTGCCCACCCACAAGCTCTCCAGCCCCCCTGCCCCAGGCCTAGCATGCCCCCTCAGCAGGTGCTCAGCCCTGCCTGTGTCCACTTGAACACCGAGCCACAGGGCAGAGTTGCCCGTTACATGTGAGCCTGAGCCCTTCCCTGGCTCTCCAGGCATGAGACCAAGGTCTTATGTAGTCCACCCACAACTTTCAGCCTTTGCAGCATCCACAGGAAACTCCCATTGAAGGTCTTGTGACTGCCCAACACCCTTTGACTTCTGCCTCCGCATCTATGAGTTTTTGCTGCCCACCCCACTTTGAGGACTCTTCAGACCTTCTTCCTCCTCCTCTTCCACCAATGTCTCAGCCAAACCTTGCTGGGCACAAACCATCCATGAGACCAGCTGAAGCCACCTCTGTGAGGAGGACCTAGCGAACCCTCAAACCCACCCCTTTGCCCACTGCTTCCCCCAAAAGGGACAGAGCCAAAGGCATCAGGGTGAAGTGGCAGATGGGAAGATGTGTCTTCCAAAGAAAAAGAGACCTTCCTGACTTTTTCTCTCTACTACACCATACTTCCAGCCAATATTCTCAACCTACCGGCTGTTAAGTCAGGCATTCCCTATGCTAACAGTTACCCGCAGCCTGGGCAGGATGCTGGGGGGCAAAAGTAGTGCCGGGGGCAACACCTGAGCACAAGAGAGGGCATGTGGCAATCGTAAACATCCTTAGGAAGGCAGAGGGTCACGTCTTTCGTAGGTACTTATAGTCAAATCGGCTGGTGCTGCGGAAGGAGCCTGGTACAATAATTTGTACAACTGAGTCATTTACTGCAGAAGTCCAACATTGCATTTTTAGCTGCACAATGGATTTTTTTCAGCTTTTCCCATGTTTAAATATAACCAGTGGCAGAATATATTCTGTATTATTTCAATTTTTCTTAAAAAAATACGGGAGAATAAAGGAGAAATGTCACACAGCGAGTAATACAAAAAGTGACAAACCAGGAGGCAATAAGGAACCTCTTGAAACACTAGCATTTTACACAGGGACACAGATGCATAAAATTTACTGTCAAAATGTTTATTGCAAAATAGAAGTTTGGAACAAAGAGAAGCAAAGGAAAAAGTTCACATCAAAAGAAAGTTTATGACACCAATTGAGGAAATTGAATACATTGCATGACTTCTTTTTGTTTGTTTGCTTTGGTTTTACACTGGAAAATCAAATCCACAGTGTGAATAAAACAAGACATCATATGTCAAGTGCAATAAAGAGAATAACTGACGCTGCAAGGTTTTACCACACAGAAGTGTAACATTGCATGTTTCACACAAATGATATATTCAGTTTACAGCACAAGAGTTTTGGCACAGGCATTGCGCTCAGCATTGTTTTTTTCCAGAAGGGAGAATGAAGTTTTCTAACACTGTGAAAATATTTTCTATTCAAATTTCATCGGTTCACACTTGGAAGTGTAAGTAGCATCGACTCCTAGTATTCAGTACAAAACTTTTTCAGTAGTGCAAAAGCAAGAAATGCAGTGGACTATATCTGACTTTAAAAGGCATATGAGTATTTAGCACACAATATAAAATGTTTAAAGAAGGCTGCTGGTTCTACAGTTTTAAACAAATCTTCACACATCAGAAATCTCTGTGCAGATTTTACAGTGAACACTAAGTCGAAGTCTGGGGGAAAAGGGAAAGGTCTCTCCCCCAGATTCCTACCAGTGCATTTTAAGGGCTGTGAAAATTAAATGAACTTATTTTTCTACCTGAACGTTCTACCTAGGACTGTAGTTAAAACCTCTGTCAAGTTAGAGGTCTCATTAAACACCTGTAAAAGCTGCCTGATTACAGAAAAAGGAACTACAGTACTAAGGACACACAGTAATGCTGCTGCATACTTAACAGCTATATGCACTCTACAGATTTACTGCTACTACTGATAGCAATATAAATCGTTATTGCATCAAATATTTAACTCAGAATAACCACTTTAAAACCCAGAAGGAAAGGCAATCAACATCTAACAAAACCGCTGGAACGATAAACAAATGACAAGTCAAGAACATGACTGAGTAACAAGGAGCTGCTCCAGACCTCACCTCCAGGAAGCCCTTCACATCTAGAGGAGACAAACTCCATGCCAGGCAGCACGCAACCGGCTGGGGATGCAGTACACCTACACACCATACCTTAGGACACTTGCTACTCCAAGGAATTAGTGGTGTGATCATCATAAAAACGACTAGATCAAAAGTTTTACTCCATTAATTCCCCTCTCCATTTTTTATCCACCGATGAAGGAAAAGAAATGGAGTTGGGCATCCTGTCTTGGTCCCAGCTCACCCTGTATCTTTAAGCAAGCCAAAAGCCAATCCTCACCATTCTTCTCTCGGGCCATTTACCCATCTGGGTCAATGTTGTCAATACAACAGCCTGGTAAAAACGAGAAGTTCAGGCCTGGTTCCTACCTTTCCCCTCTGTAAAATGCTGCAATATTATTTTACTGCAGATACTTCCAGGGCATTATGGAAAGCAGAGAAAACTGGGATCCCAAAAGGCCTGGTGGGGACTAGTGTGCTGAGAGGTGTACGAGGCATGGGAAGGCTTTTGGTGACTTTGCACACAGCCCAGAGCAGCCAGAGAAACACCTTCTGGGTTTGGTTAATGCCTCTATAAGCTGACATACTATGTGGCTGTGGATTGTTGTGGAGATCTAGATACCCTGGTGATGATACAGGTAGCAGACAGACTGGGTTGCACTGCAGAGCAAAATCAGGTGTGGAAGATTAAATACTCAGACCTCCTCCAACCAACATACCTGTCCACCAGAGCCACTTTCAAAACCTTTATCTAGTGAGAAGCATATCAGAGGCAGAAACAATACAGCTTGATTCTCACATACAATTTTTGGCTTGTGAACTGGAGACATCTGGTATGAAAGTCATCACAGGAAGGTAAAAATGCAATCAATACCATTATTTTTTTTGATAAGCATAGCTAATATCCTAAGTATAACACTGTCTCAAGGGAACTGCACCAGAAGAGTTTGTCATGTTATCACTTTCTCTACAATTCAGAGACCTTTGCTACTTTGAACCCAGAGGTAAGTTTTACAAGAGTTTACATTTTTCCTTAATATAGCTTAATTTGCTTTGACAAATAACATATGGGGAAAGAAAAGGGAAGGGGGGGGGGAAATGGGTCTTTGTTTCATTAAAAAATACTGAAACTAAGTAGACAGCAGAAGTTTCTATGAGCATGCTACCAAATTCTGATGATATCTTGCTGAAGTAAGTTACACACCTGGGTAAACACTAAAACCTTGAAGACAGACTTAAATCTTGTGATTTTGCATCTGTGAAACTCTGTGTCATACTACCTAAGAATTATTTTTACTGCTGAAAAGATGAAGGAGTAGATTTACGAGTTAAAACCCCTGCAAATACAAATGTGCATAAAATGCTTTGAGATTGTCAGGTGCTAAAAAAGTGCAAAACATCAATGCTAGGGCCAGATATTTTGGGTTTTTTGAATGCTAAATGTACTGAACCAAATTTCATTTTCAGTTAAAGCTGTACAACCCTACACCGCATATGTGGTACAGTAATTTATGCACAATGACACACATCTTTAGATCTAAAGTGCATGTATTAGATTACACAAATCCATCAAATTTTCCTGGGTGCAAAGTGGCAGTTACAAAAATAGTATCATTGCTGTGGGTGTTAGCAGACGTAGACTTACAAAAATAGTACAAATCTGCACTGGAAACAGCCTATTTGCTCTTATTTCCATTTAATTATTTGCCCTTTTTCTCCCTAAAATCAGGTTGCTTTGATGGACCTAAGAAGCCATCTCTACCTGTGCCGAAGGAGCAAGTTTCTCCTTGGGATACTCCATAAACTTATTACATCATTTAAATTACAATTTTGTCATGAGAAGAGCTTCCTGATACAAGAGGGTTAACTGCAAGCCAATGGGTTTGCAACTGTTAGTAAGAAGACGGAGTATGGAACCATATCCTACAGAAATTAAGCATCTTGGAGGGTCTAATCCTGTGCAAGCTGAGTGGAGTAGGCTAGCTCGAAGCGTAGCACTCGCTGCCTTGCAGGTTACCAGACCAGTGCTGATGCTTAAGGATAAAACAATTCTCTCTCACAACCCAAAGGGGTGCCCACTCCTCACTCTAGAAAAACTCCTTCAAAGAACTTTATCTTTTCTTGAGTGAACATGTAATGATTTCAGGCCTGCTGTTATCTAATGTATCCATTTTTCTCTAAGCTATCTACAAAACCACTCACCATAATATGTAGGTTAGAGCTGTGTAACAGGCAAGCCTATAATTAAAGAAGCCACTCAAAAACAGAAGTTTTCATAAAAGAAACCCCTCCAGTAATTGAGAATGGAATTTTGATTCCCACTACAGCTGAACTAGACAGTAACATTTTTCTTTTGAAATGCTGCCCTTCCTCCTTGGGCAAATATTTTACATCATCTTCCTTTCTAACCTGCATTTGTGTTAGCACTGGTTTCCCTCCCTCCTTCTGCATCACCACTAAAGGGGTCATCAGGAGAAACGTACTTGCTGCTCTCAACATAAGTGCCTGGCAGGCAATTATTGCAGCAGATTGTTACACACTGAGTTTTATGGTAAGTCATAACAGCAGTGGCAATACTTTAAAAGTGATTTCGCTGCAAAAAACAGGTACGCAGAGACTAGTAAATATTCCTCACATTACCACCATCACGGAGAATTTCACATAAGCCACAGTAGTAGGGCCCAAGCTGAAATGTCATTGTGGCTTCTCTTTGTCCTTTCATAAAGGTAGCACACAAGATTTAGGAGATGCACCAGAATCAAAATTTACTAACACTGATTTTTACTCTCAGGTACAAGAATAAGTCCATCAAAGTTAATGAGGCTTCCTGGATTTACATCAACATAACTGAAAATTAGCTTCTAGATCACAATATCTGATAATAGATGCAGAGGTCTGATTGCAGTTCGCTTTGCTAGAGTGAATTATATACACATGCACATACACGTGAGGGGAAAAAAAATCATTTACTAACAGGCATTATCTGGATTCTGCTGCTATTCAGTTTTTAAACCGTGTATCTAACTAACCCCTCTCTTCTCCTCAAGCAAGCTTCCCTCTTCCTAGAAACCTATTTGTGACTTCCCACAATGCCGCCTTGAAAAAGGCTTTAAATTAGAAACACAGCAAACCCCTTCACCGCACCAGTAAGAAAGAATGGATTGTAGAGAATAGCAAATCTTGAAGTACAAGTATTTTCATATGATTGACAATTAAAGGGGTAAGGGAAATGACAAAAAACACAAAAGAAAAATTTGAAGTACATTAATGGCATTAAAGGCATTGAAGTTTCCCCCAACGTTTTCAGATCTTAAGTTTATCAAGCCATAGTTTCTGTAATCAGGCATTAAGAATTATAGATATAATCACGGTTCTTAAAATAATAATAATATCAATTAGTTTGGAAAGTTTAGTTCCAAATTTCATCAAAGCAGAAATAAGTCAGCACAATCTAAACAAAAACAACATGTCTTTCTACACACAAACACGCTTAGCCTGGAAAATGTCTCACTTTTTTTTTTTCTTTTACAGGATTTAAACAGACCAAACTGACAGGATTCTTGTTCTAAAACTTTATTGTTTTGCTTTGCTAAAACCGATTTCAGGGTTAATTCTATAACTGATTTCATTCGCTGCTATCATCTGTGTCATCAAAATAATCATCATCATCGTCATCTGACCAGTCGAATTCACTGAAACCCAAAGCCATGTTGATTTTCTTTCCTTTTCTCATAGAGGTGGTTTTAGAAGAATTCTTTTTGGCTTGCATGTTTATCTGCATTCCAGAATGCAGGACAGATCCTGCTTGGTTCAGAGAGAAGATATCCCCAAAGCCCGTCATCATCAAGGCCTTCAGACTTTGGTTCATGCCAGCTACCTCCCCGTTACTTGTTGCTGTGATCTGACATGACATCTCTGCACTGTTTGACTCCTCTGTTTTAGATTCAAAGTAAGACTCCTCAGACATTCTTGCAGCAAGAGGTAAGAAAAACTATTTAAAGGAGGAAAGGACAGAGCAAAAGTGAAAGTTAGAACCAATTTAAAAATCAAGGGAAAAGACACCACCAGATTAGTTGGCAATCAACAGAAAGCACAACGATTAGTGAATCTAAACACAGAGAATTCATTTAACCAGACAGCTTCATTCTGGGGTCATTTTTCTTAAACAAAAGTGCAAAATCACTGAGTTGCATGGCAAGAACCACAGGTAGCAGAGCTTTCATGACAAAAGAAGGTTCAAACTCTTCAATCCTTCATTTTGTACAGTGTAAAACAGAACGTGACATTTCCCAGCCAGGTGGACTGGCTCCCAGGGCAATGCAGGTACAACAGAAGTCTGAGTGAGTTGCTTAATTGAACCTTTCAGGATTGAAGAATAAATCACATTAAGATCGGAGAACCCAAACAAGCTCCCGAAGTTTGGTGCAGAAGTAGCAGCCCTCTAAATATCAGAAATAACAGCAGCAGTATTATTTGTGCAAAGACTGGTTTTGAGCATATGCTCAAAAGGAGAGGAAGGGTCACCCTGCGACAGCCGCAATCGGAAACGAGCCTCTCACCGGTGCAGAGGACACAGGAACTGGCCTCCAGCCCGCACCAGCACCTTGCTTCTGGAAGCTGTCCCAGGGAGGAGCAGGCAGAGGAAGAGGGGCTGTTTGGTCAGCTGGTCAGCTTCTTCAGCTTGGTTGCCTTTTTTTTTTTTTTTTTTTGTTTAGTGATATCAATAGATATCTGCCATCTGGTTGTACATCGCATTAAATCCCTACTGATTTAATCTTCACCTACAGATACTGGTGTTTTCCTGACCCAGACTGTTTGTAATAACAAATGAAACGTGCCCTCTCCAGCTAAATAATGATTATTGCCTCTTCAGAGGGGCTGGGCTGGTAACCACCGTGACATGCTTGCCTGTTCTCCACAGAGAGTAAAAACTCAGGAGTTTCATCCCAAATTAAACTACCTACAAAAGCAACAGCAAAGGAGCTGTGTGTGAACACCTGAACTAGCTTTTCTTTCCAAAGCTGTTTGCAAAACTACCTGCCCAAAGTTCATGATTTTCCACATTTTTTTTAACCTAATCTGAAAACTGACTAGAGTCAATGGCCGTTGGTCACAACGGGTTACAGGGGTGATTATAGTGATGCCCTGGTCTGTAACACAGGAGGCTTCATGGCCAGGCTGCTCAAAGAGTGCCCGTTCCTTGGCAAAACCACTTATATTGACAAATTGGCGGTCATGAAAAAGGACAACATCTGTATTTTGTTCCTCTTGAGTTTTCCCTACTTATATAGGTTTTCCATTTGTGTTGTGGTTAACAAAAGTTAGTGATCACGGTTTAAGAAACAAAATTAAAATTAAGAACTTAGGGAGATGGGGCACTCTAAATACTCTTCGTGTTTCCTATTGTTAAGTGACGAAAGAACCTGCAGCCAAGCTTCTGTATACCTGGCTGTACAGGAAAAAACAATTACACCATCACCAGATGCTACTTGGATCAAGGACACCAAAAGCTCCTACTACAGAGAAAGACTATTTTAAAAACAAGATCTAGCCATAGAAACAAGATGCCTAGCACACATGATTCAGTGCCAGGTAGTTCTTCCATCAGCTATTGGAGTTTTAGGCACATGGAAAAGTATCCACTGGCATATGGGAAGAATTCCGTATTAAAAAATAAATAAATAAATAAATAAAAATGCAAAACAGCTTTCCCCTAAAACATCTTTCTGGGTCAGTGTTTGTACAATGCCTGGCAGTGTGTAAGCTGCAAATGGGCCATCACTGTGGCTCATTCTGCGAGTAATAATCACCTTACTTCCTCCATATTTTGCCATCTCATTACCTGGAGAACTTCGAACAGAACCTTTGCAATAGGACCTGCCTTTGGTGTTGCATTGCATATGACAACTATCATGAAGAGACTTTTACAGATGGTTGGGATCCCCAGTCTCTGCACAAGCCACTGCTCTTCTTAAATGACAACCTGCAGGTGCATGGCACCACAGGTGAGTATCTGGGTTTCACGTCTTGCTCCCTGTCTTCCTCTAAATACGCGCTTCAGCTTAGCTACATACACTCCTTTCTTAAAGTCAGGTCCTCTTTCAAAAGAAGTCTCCCATTTCACTACAGCTGTGGATATATTTTACTCCTCCAAAAGGCTCCAGATTCCCTTGTGCAAGAGGCTCTTGGAGATCTCCACAAAGGGAATTTGCAGAGATCAGACCCAAAGGTGTCTGTTGTATAAGACACAGCAGAAACAAGGTCAAAACAAGACCAGGGAAAAACACTACTTTCTTAGAAGTGTTTCTAAAGATTGGCCTCATCCTTCTCTCATGCTGATGTGTGTAAAGCTATACTTTATTCTTTGGAGTAGGAGCAGCCTGCCACTCATAGCTATCTGCCATGCAGGATGAAGCTTCTACCAACCCTAAAACACTGGAGAAACAATTGGCAGAGACAGCTTCCCTGTTCTCCTTTCACTTGGTTTGAGTTTCTCCTCCTGCACACCACTTTAACAGTATCTGCTGGCCTCTGGTCTTTGATGCAGAGCAAAACGAGGAAGTGACTGCAGAGCGTAGAGCAGGGATGGCAGTACCAGCTAAGACACAACAAGGTCTAGTGTTGGTTAAGAACCAGGTGTAAGCCTAGTGGGCACCCTAAGCTGTGTTATTAGCTCTGGTTGCCGTATCTTTACTGCTGTTTTTACAGCCAAGGTAGCTTAAAATCAAGCAGTGCACCTCCCAGATGCAATCCTCCAGTTTGACACTGCTGAGCAGACATACCCTGAACCAAGGGAGGGAGGCAGACACTGGACTCCGAGGATTACAACTTGCAAACAGAATGCGCAGGGATATTTTGCAAATGGTTTACAGCTATGAATTTAAAATACAGCTGTATTTGTAACCAGTTCCTTGTAGAACTTCATTTGCTATGAAAAAAACTAATCCTGCTTGAACAAGCCAATTTTTGCCAGTATGTCAATTTTTTCCAACAAAAGGGCATTTTTTAAAGCAGTTCTGTGTAACAGTTTACTAAAGATCTATGAAAAAAACAAATCTATATTTCTGTATTAGAAGAAATTGCATTTAAATGCAATAGAAGAGTTGGGTTAATGTTATGCAGAAAGATAGTTCATGCTTAGCACAATAGGCCTTAGCACAATGCTTTATTCTTCCAGCAATGCCAGCTCTAAGTGAAAAGTAAAAGTCATAAGCAAGTACAGCATAAAAAACCCTAGGGTCTTGCTCGTGAAAAGATTCGCTCATTAAGGCTGTGTCTCATGCTGTGCTCAGGACAGATGATGGCCCACAGCTCAGTTACTGGAAGTTTGCAAGTGTTAAAGCAGGCATACAGATATCTACTGAGAACATACACTAACTGCACATAGGAAAACATTCATTCTTCATGATTTCATTACAGCATGTTCGCAGCTGGAACATGAATGCAACTTAATTCAAACAATAGCAATAAGCTATGCCTTAAAAACAAGTTGTATGTAAATGCGTCTGGCTGGAATCAAGGTTGTAAGTAGGATAAAATTGTGCGTAAGAAAATTGTATGCTACTGCAATCTCAATTTGGTATTTGTTTTGGCTAGTGCTGTAAAAACAAGTAGGTAATGCAGTATTTTTCTTAACAACAATTCTGTTGTAATATTTCTAGCCACGCACTAACCCTGTGGTCCTCCCTCTGCCAATCAGTAGTCAAGAGCATCATATTTTGTTAAGAAAGTCAAGATAATCCAAAGAAGTTTTTTTGTTCAATTTATTAACAGAAATGTGGCAATCCTAGCAGCTAATAACTGGCCAGTACAAGTATGTTAGCTGTAACTATGAACAAAGCCCTAAATTAACACTTCAAATTTTGACCCCCTTTTTCACAGAATGGCAATTTGCTCCTTCTCAAAGAAAAAGAACAGAATAAAAAGAAATCTACATAGGTTTCTCAAGCCTTCTTCTGCAAGAAACAAATGATTCTTACATTTAAGACCAAATCCTGCATCTATTGAAGTCAACAACTTTCTAGTTGAAAAATGAATTTATTGAATGCAATCAAACTTTTAAAGCTGAGAACTGTAATTAAATCAATGTGAAACTACTTAAGTGCCCATGGCACAATATGAACTATCAGCAATATCTGATATCTAATGTATTAGATGAAGTTTTTTAAAATAGTACAGTTATTTGCAGTGATGTAATAAAATAGACTTTAATTGGCCCAAAGGAACAACTAAAGAAAACAGGGCCACTATTTCCTTGGTGTGTCTTCAGATTTACATAGACAAAGCTCCAAATACTTTCTGAAGAAAGATGAAAGGTTGAATTATTGTCTACTTACAGGAGTATTGGACTGTTCGGTTAACTTCTGCTCCCACATCCTCAAACGTCGCTCCCGTTCCTTTAGTTCCTGCTCTTTAAAGCTCAGATCACGCTCCAGTTTCTTTAGTCTCTCTAAGGTTGCCTCAATTTCACATCTGCACAGAGACAATTTGTTACGTCTTGTCTTTTCCTGACAGATATAAATTGTTCATAATTCCCACCTGAATGTTAATTAAATGTGAAAGGCTGAAAAGTACAATACTAACTCAAGCAGTTCATTTAATTACCAAATGCAAAGCCTTTCAGTGCTTTACGAACAACTGGCAATGTTTATACTTGAGAATAACCATAATACCTTCAGTTGAAGAAAAATAACATTTAAAAGAGTGAAACGCCATATAATAACATTTTAAAAACTAAAATGTCATCTTTCCCACAACATTATGAAATATGATCTTATCCATAAAGAAACTGCATAAGGAACTGGTAACAAGTCAATCATTAGCAACACAACACGGCAGCCTAAGAAGCCCATTTGCCTGTGTCTATAACTTGGCTATAAATATTATTTAGACTTTTACTCAAAATACACACAAGCAGCACCGGGCTGTTCTTCCCTCTCATCTTCCTGTTTCTCTAGGTGAAGATATAAGAGCAAGAATGTAAACCATGAGATGACCCAGACCTGCAAATGGTTACAAATACACGCTTCTCAATTTAGGGATAGTTAATAAAAGGATTTGGTGTACTTTTCTCTGCTTCTCACCATACCTGCAAAGGCGTGAAAAATAAGAAAGGCAGGAAGCGAAGGCAGTACTCTAAGAACCTTCAGATACTGTCTTTATGGGGTTGCATTGCATGTACCTCATCCCTTAACAAAGTGGTTTCCTTTGACATGCTTTCTGATGGGCAGTATCTTTTAAACACATGAACTGAACCGCTCTTGGAAAAGCTTAACAAGTTTTGCGCTACAAATGCATGGGTGAATACTAGAAAGTACAGAAAAATAAATCTGTCACTATATTCAGCCACAGTTTTTGCTTGTGGGATAACCGAAGAAACACGTCCTATTTATACCAGAAGTTGTATTTGCATTTAACAAACCATTTCTGTGACTGTTTGGGAGACTGTGCACTGCCTGCCACCTGTGTCCTGACTCGTACTTCAACTGTTTCCTGTTCAGTGTGGGAATAGTCAATCACAGCGTTTCACTTTCCTCCAGAGAGAGTGCACTCCTAAGGAGACAGAGATCCTAAAGAGAGCTCTGAAGATAGCTACTGAGAGTCTACAATGCCAAATCTTTGGCTCAAACTTTCACAACTTTTTCCCTTCATAAACGCACTGCAAACAAACTCTGCTCTTTCTAATGTTTTCAAAAAGAAAATAAAAGGACTAACAGAGTTAGTTGGGGGGGGGGGGGGGGGGGGAGGGGGAGAAAAAAGAGAGTATTTGAGTATTTCTTCCTGTAAATCTCCTGCCCTAGCATGGAATGATTAAGCTCTTCTCCAGTGTCAACCTAAAGGAGTTCAGGCTCTCAATGTGGGAAAATGCATACCCACATAGCCTATTTAGGTAAATGAAGCAATTTAAACATTCCAAATCTTAGAGATTTCTTATTTTAATAAGACATCTTTGTCACAGAGTAATGCTTACAAAGTACAGTGAAAGGATTCAGAGATGGGAGAACGAGCAAACTCTACCATCACGCTTAATTCTACTGCAAAAATCAGCCACCTGGGGCAAGGGCATTTATCACACTTAAATCCTGCTGAGTGAGCTGTTCGATGTGGTGGTCAGAACAAATGCCCCTCACAATTATTATGCTTCAAATTTCAAGCAAAATTCTCTCTCATATTTAGGCATGCAAAGGTCAGGGCTGATCACAGTGCTGGGTGGGAAGTGGTCACACATCCTAATAAAGAAAAGAATAATCCATCCTAATAAAGGAACAAAACTAAAAAGCACTGGATAAAAGGTCAGAAAGTGACTCCAAACATTCATTTCCCTATCATAAATCCTTTCTGTCAGGTGCAACATATACTATGCAATCTGCTGTGGGAGAGAATAGTTGCAAGTGCTGCTTTTCTTAGTTTGTCTCTCAACATCACTGCTCCTTATGTGCGATTCTGTAATTTTAAAAATATGTAAATTAAGGTTCTCTTTTAAGTAACATTCTGCACTACGAAAGTCCTGGTAACAATAGCTTTCTATATGTCAAAAGTCTATTTTGTGCGGTAATTACCTCTCTTCATTAGACAGAAACTTCTCTTATAATAAAAGGTCAGTCTGCAAAAACAGTTGCATTCTGAAAAATAATTCCATTGTATAATAAAGCTGTGTAATTAAAGAGAAAGCTACCGTACATTGCCCAGTTAATGAGTCTTACTTCGTAAATGAAGCAGCTTGAAACATTATACATGGTAGGGCACGTGGATATGTTTGCTTCTGTAGTTCTGCAGTCTGAGCGTACTGGCTTTTCTAGAATAATCTCATTCTGTGACACTGAGGAATGTATACTGTATTATTAGAAATGATAATGATAAACACTCCCAGATTAAAAACAATGACTGGCATTTGTTTATATGTCTTGAATTGCTACCAATACACTAATATAAGCATCACTAATAGACTATTTTAATCATTAGAACAGTCACTCGTGGGGAGAGGGTGGAAGCAGAAATACAGTTCATATATATGACTAAATGCAGACAAATGTGATGTCTCACTGAATTGGAACATCATTACTTCAATAGTAATTTTTTCCTACTGTAATAGAAGTGACTTGAGAAAGAGCTCCAAAGAGATCACAGAATATGAACTTAAATATCAGGCAGATCTGTGCAACTTAGTCGTAAGACAGTGCCCCTATTCAATTAAATAATAAAAATGTGAAGAACAGTTAGGAAATACTGATTTTTTTTAAGGAAATGACAGAACAGGCAGATTAAAATGTATTATTAACATAAAAATCAAGGCTAGTAAATGTTGCAAATAAGACCACATTAAAGATAGATCAAAGGGTCATTTACCTTATCACCTCTGTCAGTCAGGCACAGACTCAGCCCGCTCTCAGTTTTCACACCAGACAGTCAGAGGTTGAAGACCGGTTACTCGCTGTTACAGATGCATTTTTTGCATGTCTCTATACAAAAAGAATCTCACCTTGCCTTTTTTTAAGAGTGGGAAAAAAATGTAATCCAGCTTGTCTGAGCTTTGATTTGCTTTGATAAGAGCGGTATCCCTGTGAAAGTGCAGTATCTGGATCACTAATTTGGAGGTCCCTCAAAGAACAAGCATAACCCTTGCCTTTCTTAAGCCCACTCTTCTCCAGGGCTCTGATACCCAGGCTTCATTAAAATTCCCTATTTCTTGGTAACACATCTCATTCTTTTCCTATTGCTGGTCCAACTACCTCCTTTCAAATCACTCTGGGATAAAAAAAAAAATGTAAAAAAGCAATGAGTAAATAAAGGCAAAGATTTTTCAGTGCAGAAGTTAGTCAAACTTTTGCGCAACTGTTCTCAGAAATGGTCTGTTTCAGTTTATCTCTTGGGATCACTGTATGCATACAAGTCTTTCATCTACTTTAACTTGCGTATTTTTTGCATGTTTTCTGTTAATTTGGCTTAACCTTCATGAGTGTCTCCATAAAGACATGGCTTTCACATCAGGGAAGGCAGCCGTTACCAGAATTCAGGTAAGACAGCGCCCCTCTTACCCAGGTTCTCAGCAAGTCCCCACACGACTTGTGCTCCTTCTGCACTTCGTGTTTCAGTTTGACTTAATTCAGAATTCATCTTCCCTTTCAGGCAAATCATGCCCCAGCATGAATTTGTATTTTCCCTCTCATAGCTCCTTGTCTCCAAGTTATTCACTCTTCCAAAAATAATGCCAAGTTTACCTTTAACAGAAGTCTCCATGGCAAGAAGTTTTCCCATGACTTGACAGTGTCAAAGAACTTTTTGTTTCTACGTGGCTTTTCATTAACACCTTGTTAGCCATTCCTCATCTGAGCATTTTAGGTGCATCAAAATAAAATTTGCAAGAAATACTTGGGCTACCTGAGTCACACTCCAAGAAATGAGTCAATTTAGCAAAAGAAGTTTAATGTTACCAAATGTCAACCAGCACAGCTTTTATTCTGCTATATTGGCAAGATTTAAGTAGTTATTTGCTTTTCCTAAAGGAATTTGAGTACTTACTCATCTTTTAAATAAGTATTTTTACTATACAGGAGTGTATGAGAAACCCTCACTGGGGGGGGATATTTTTCTTCCAACCCTCTTTGTATCCTGTCTGCTACCAAAGCCACAATATGATGTCCAGAGTCTGCATAAATAATGGTGGCCAAGAAATTTGCTTTTATACTTTAAATACCCGACATGTGTCCCAAGCCTTACAATATGGATCGGGGAGCGGGGGGCCAGCGGGCATCGTGATCTATTGTAAAAGCAACGCCACAGATAAAAGCATAGACAAGTATCTGAGAGCCGAGTATCGGCAAGAGGTAACGCTGAAGAGCGTAAGGTGCGGCTCCGGCGCCGGGGGAGCTCGCAGCCCCCTCCGCAGGGGAGCGGGGCGGCGGGGCCCCGCCCGCAGCCGTCCCCGCGCGGCCGGTGCCGGGGAGGCGCAGGTCGGCGCTGCGGCCAGCAGGTGGCGCGCCGCCGCCGGCGGTCGCCGAGGTGGCGGAGGTGCCGGCGGCGGGCTGCTGAGTCAGGGCAGGAGCGGGCCCGGCCCCGGAACGGGCTATTTATACTCCCGCCGTGTGACCGGGGGAGGGGGTGGGAGCGTCCCACCGCCAGCTCACTTTTTCCACTCGCCCGATTGAAACTATACGTGTCTTGATTTTCCTTGGAAGCCCGCGGAGGAAATTGGGGATGCCGGTTTTGAGACGAGCCTCGTTTCCATGTGCTCCCCCTCCCCCCCCATCCTCCACCCAGCCCCGGCTCCGGGTTTCTTCGATTCCCGCGCTGACCGCAGGCAGGCAATCTTTTAATATTTCTGCTCCCGGCTCACCTGGAGCGGGGCCAGCGCTGCTTAATATAGACTGAGGCACGATCGTCTGGTAAAAATCTTCTGCCTATGCAGATCTGTTTTCAATTTTCTTTTCCAAACAGAAGGATGTACCGCGAAGCAGCAAGCTTTCTAACTGACAAATAAGCTCCGGGGACAGGGTTTTTTTTTTTTAAAGTTTTGGCACATACAGCAAATAGGCTGAAACTTTCACTGTAAAACTGTGTCACGTAATAAAATCTTCTCAAATCTCGTCTCCATTTATAATCACTTATGAATAAAATTTACAATCGGCAACAGGTAAAACCACGTGCTCAAGCAATGCCGGTGCACTGTGCAAAAACAGGGCTGGCCTGGGCATATGCTGAATGCGTGGACACAGAGTCAATACAAAGGAGAGAATGCACAAAAAACTGCAGAACACATACAAGTGATGACAAATGGAGGCATGATTTGAAAATTTGTTCTTTTATGCCTTTTATCCTTTTTTTTTTTTTTTTAATATGCCTATACACTTTCTATGAAAATCGCATCAAACATACATATACTCGAGTTGTTTTGCCCTCATATTATTGACGAAAACACATAATTGGTTTTAAGATGTGAATCACAAAACCATAAATATCATGATACCTAAACCGGTGTAATAATAAATATAGGGTACAGCTAAGTGTATTGGCTCCTAATACAAGTTTCACAACATTCTGGGCATTCCTGAAAAACAACAAGGTAAGTTACGTTCTAAAAATACCTCAAGCACAGATATTTTCTACCAATACATCATCGGAGTCTCGTGTCTTTCTGAAGAATATGGACTCACACCATTTCAAAGGAAAACCACATTATTTCATCTTGGGAGGAAAGAAACTTACCTCCACTCTGCCTTGTTATGCAGGAATGAGTTACACTGGTCTGGAAGGTTGCTGTCATTCGACATAGATTCTAGGATTGAAATGATCTGCTTGAAAGATGGCCTTTTCTAAAGACACAAAAAAAAAAAAAAAAGAATAAACCAAAACACAGCATTTGCATCCATATACAACTGACTACTGTGTAAAATTATTTGCAGGAATTTTTCAATTAGAAGATTGCAAGCAACAGAAATTGGGATGCTGTTTTCTGAACACAGCATCCTACAAGGGAACTGTAAATTTGTGAGGTTTTTTTTGTTCTTCCCATTGAAGAAAAGGTCAGTTCGTGAAAAGTCACATAAGCTAGTAGGACTCAAGCCTTAGCTTAGTCTCCCATAGCTACCAGTAAAACCTTTTGGTACTCAGTAAGAGCATTAAACAACATTAGTAGCCATCAATAACCATGAAAATTCTTAATTCTAAAGAATAAAGTTTTCCTCAAGCTAAGAAGGAAAATACTGCCAAAAAGAGAAGGCTGGACCCATTAGCAACTGGTAATTAGATTGATGGCCTTTTATAGGTAGTAACCTAAACTCTTTAATGTGTGAACAAGCTATTTAGCTGCTCATCAAAAATGGGTTTCTGGCTGCCGTTCCCCTCTTGCAGAGGACAGACTCTCCAGAAAAATCTCTCCCTTAGCTACCCCGGGAGCGGCCAGGGAAGAATGGAAGATGGAAGCTAGATGAGGATGTCTCGCCTGGCAGCAGAGCTCGCGTCAGCGGTGCCTGTGCTCTCCTGTCCTGTGCTCATTTACTGAACTTTCTGTTCCTGGGCTCTCCATCCAGCACCCCCTGTGCTCACTAGTCACAGAGACCAGTATTTTCTACTTTCCCCTTAGTCCCAAAAGGAAGCTATGGAGTAGGATAATAACTGAAAACTGAAAAAGCCAGTTAAATGTGTTTCTTGAAAGAGCGCTGACTCTGTTAGTCTGTTTGACAGACCCCAGACAAGGTTGAGACAAAAGGTTGAAACAAAATGTAGATACATAATAAGGGGATGATGCACATTCTCTCTCTATCGCGCCTGTAATTATACCATTTCTGCTAAAATTACAGATGCCGCAATTAAAACGTGCATTTTAATTTGGGAGCACAAAAACAATTAGGAACAATGCTGAGGTGTCTCTCCCAGGAAGATCCAAGTGATTTCCGCATTATAAAAGAAAGACAATTTCTTTATTTTAAATGTCAAACAGCATGAAAAAGTGTCAAATGCATAACAAAAAAAAAGACAAGCTCTCTTATACTGTAATGCTGCACTATTCCACTGTAACTGGAGGCTTTGTCTGTCATTTTTTGGTCCATGATTTCAGGCAGTGGGCAGTTGGATGAGCTATGCAGATTTTCTTTGCAGCAGACAGTGCTTGCCCCAGTCACCATCTACTTCTGCAGTTTGGCCCCCAGCCCAGTGTCCATGGAACAGCAACCTGGGCACGCCGAGCAGCATGGCAGCAGGTGCCTATCCAGCAGCACATCACTTGCACTTGTTGATCTAGTCCCAGCGCGGAAGCCCAACAGGTCCCCCTGCATTTACGGGGGGTGCTGAGAGGCAGCAGTCATCCCCCTACATGCACGATGCTGCTGGACCTGCCACGGCTGAGCAGACCCTCTGAACATGCTCTGGAAGAGCATGAAGCTCCCTGGTCAGGGAGTGTGCCGCACTAAGGGGTATAGAGCACAAAATTCATCACCGGCACCAACCAGGACACACAACTGCAGTGCAGTTTTGGGGAAGGAGAACCTTCCAACAGCCCTCACACCCTTCTTGGTGCTACAGCTGCATCTCTTGTAACCACCCCAGTGGGTGTGAACTGTTGAGGGGATTGAAGAGCCTCCCAAATGGTGAGGAAGCTGCCAGACAGGAGATTGTGGCTCCCCACCAATACACCAGGGTACTGCTGCTGCTACGTACTGTCCAACCGACTGGCAGGTGTGTAACGTGCCTTTACTTAAACTAATTCTGTTTTCAGGAAGAGATGAAGGGCAAACATCCCCATGCTGCATTAATTACAGTATTTTATGGCTTATATAGGATTCTTTTACAAAACACTTCCACGAGTTTTGCTTGGTCCTTTCTTTCTCAGGGGTATACTGGGAAGTACAGGGCAGGGCTGACACTAAGTGAGCACAGCCAACACTACTATGAGGCCTGCCTGGAGTAACTGGGGTGGAGATAAGGACAGGGGCTTTTACTAAGGGCAAGTGAAAGCACTGACTGATTTGGGAGGAGCAGCAACACACACTCTTTGGGTCCTACACTACAGGCAAAGGAGCTGTTGAGTTGCGCAACTAGAGCTGGAACAAATGCACAGTCACACAGTACTGACGAAGCTTGTACTTCTCTGGCTGTGCAATTCCTGAGAACAGCCACCAGCTACCCTGACAGATTTACAGGTACCAGCTTTCCCTGGAGGCAAAGCTGACAGGAAGACACAAGCCTACACTGCCATGTGGGTTTTGTTGGTTTCTTCCCCCTAGACAAGGATAATTTCAGATTTAATAAATGCACTCTAAGCGCAGACTGATACCTTGGTTAAAACTGGCAAGAAGCGATTGTTGAAATTGGAAGCCTAAGCTGAGAAGCTTTTTAAAAAAATAGTCTTATTTCAGTGGATAACTGCTTAGGCACGTTTTAGAAAGTCAGGCATCTCAAGTCATTCCTCACAAGAAATTCTTAAAATATCAAGGCGTGAGTCGCCTTTGAAAATTGTTTCCCTTTATATCTATGATGTCTCATTCAAAAATCTTTAAAATATATGCCCTTCTAGAAATAATTCTGGCTAATGTTTTTACTGTTTCCTTCCACTCAGTATTTCTTACTAAAGAGGTCTGCATAAAACCAGGATATTTAATCCATATGGCTTTCATTTCTTGCTGCTTCTCTGTTCCCAGGTTTCTGATTTCCATTAAAATATCCAGTAATTTATAAACAACTTTGATGTTAAAGTGGGGATCAACTGAAGCAACATACGAAATGAGAAAGAACCACTCACCTGTGTTTCAAAAGCAAGTATCCCCAGTAAACAAAGGCATCAGTGATGAGCAACCTTGTTTGTACAATTATCTAGTACCCAAGCAAAAGCAGCTTGTTTGGCAGAGATTTTAACGTGTGGATGTAGTTACTTAAGAGACTTAGTTACCACAGATACTATTCTTTAATAATTACTAACTTAAAATAATTAGTAATTAACATTTTAGTAAAATGCTTTGAACCCCCTAGGGACTGTTTGTTTCAACTAGCACAGCTTAAACTTTATACAGACTACCATTAGAAAGATCACGTGGACGTTTTTCTCCATGTATGAAGAAATTCTTAAGAATTCAAAGCCAAGTTAGTAACTCTGTCCATTCCCATGAGGAAGTTATGTTGTGAGCAGTGTCTGACACTCCAGCTGCTCTGCAGCAGCTCTCCAAGTGTATTCCTTAGCCCCACAGTAAATGCACATTCCTCTTTTCTCAGTGATAAGCCACCTAAAGATACCTTGTGCTTTCTGTGGGCTGAAAGTATGCATGTTAGTGACGGCTTTTGAGCAGCTGACATCCTCAAGCTCACCCCCACTTGACCTTCAGTAACTTGTTCAAGCACTGACTATCTGATTTTCTAAAGCTAATCCTGGCAAAAAGGGAATGTTACACAGAGCAGTATTTTAGAGGAGCGTGCTCCATCTTTTGGCTCCTGCAGGCCACACAGCCTTTTATCAAGGCATTTTGAGAGCTGTACGTAGCGATCCTTTCCCAACACGTGACTGAATAAGTCAGTCACATGCCCAAACTGTGATCACAGATTACTCCATTTCAGTCATGTGAACAAAGCATTTATAATTGCTTAACAGAAGAGAAGCTGCATGAAAAAGGTAGCAAAGAGCAGACTGTCAGAAAAACCCATCTAACCTAAGATTCACTCTTTGCACAGATCAGAGATGCCTCTGGGAACAATGCTCCCAGGAACCAGCCCAAACCCAGGTGAATTGCTCATGCAGACAGAACTCAGCCTGCTGGTTGGGCATCCTTCTTTTACAACATGCAGATCCCTCCCTCTCCTTCAAAAACAGCAACAGCCTTCTGGACACTTGTACATAGCCAGAGAGAGAGCTGATCCAGTATGTGCTGTGATTACAGAAAGAAGCTCCAATAATTCTTATTCTGTGGCATTTGGTAGCAATGCTGATGCTTGGCAGTAGTCATTAAAGATACATAGTTACCACTGGAAAGTGCTCTTCAGTAATTACTGACCTAGAACTTAAACAGTCTACTTGTAGATTCAAAGACTCAAAGCATTTTTCTCCCCTCCCTTCTCTGGAGAGACTAAAGAGGGAGATACTGAGGAATGGCATTTAAATAGGTGTTCATGTGGAAACCACACGCTGATGATGGATCTCAGGCTTCCAGATCCATTCTGTAGCAAAGCACCTCCTTGCTTAAAAAAACCCAGAAACCAAGAAGGAAAACCTCCTTTCTCATATTGCTCTTCTGTGGCTACTCTCTAGCTTTAGAGCACCTAAGCACTGTAATTCGCCTTGGGATTAATCTTAGTCTCTCTGAAGTAGTAGCTAACTTTCTTCTGAGTTTAAAGGAACAAAGTTCTTACTGGTGTCTTGACTTGAGAAAAAGAGCATAAATTCCTTTCCTTACCTATCCTTCCCTCTCTCAAATACCTTCACAGGCAAAGCAAATGGATGCTAATACTTGGTAATAAAGCTAATATGCCCACAGGCTCTTTCCAGCCAGTTTTATGTACAACAAGATGGTAGTAGAGTCAATTTAAAGACGGTAACTCCTGCAATCTACAAAACCTTTCACTGAGTAAACACCCTCTTTAATTTCCCTTTTAGTTTATTCTCATAGGGGCAAATTAATAGTAACAATGGTTTGGCTCTAACTTGTATTTTTACTCTGTTTTCATGGTTAAACAGTCTATTACAGTACTTCTATTATTATATTATTACAATATAGTAAGTATAAAGTTCCTCATTCAAAGTCCTAAGGGAAAAGATTAGGAAAGGTTAATGTTAATTTAGAATGTGTTGCTGCCGTTCCTACCCACATCTTACAGATTAACTTATTCTTTACATATTTTCAACACAAGGAAGGCATCAAAGCTGGACCCTGAAATAGATATTTCACATGTGATGCTCACATACATTCAAGAAAGATTAACTATTAACTACTGAAAGAAAATAGATAAGAACAGTTTTTCACTTGCTCCAATATGGCTACATTCTTGCCATCTCACCCTATTTACCAGCTTTGTCTTTAGTAGACAGGTACGTTAGTAGCATAGTAACTCTTGATTAAAAGGCAAAGGGAGAGATTTAGGTATAAATATGTAAACACATTAAAAAAAAAAAAAAAAGACAGCCTCAGCTATCTTTGTGAAGAAATGCATCTGCTAGCACACAGCAATGGTGTTAGCTGGGACTTGTCCCCCAAAGAAACACTAACATACTTAGCCAAACAAGGCAGGGGTTGGTGGTGTAGAAATCAAAAACAAATTAAATTACCTTTGAATCAGCATCCCAACACTGGTGCATCAGTTCTGCAAAACTTCTGGGACAACTGCTTGGAATGGTTAATCTCTAAAGAAGAGAGAATGTACCAGTTATTGGAAGCATTTCCCTTTAAGCTGCTACTACTAGATTTCCTGTAAGAGTAATGCAATTAAAAGAAATAAACCACACTCTTCTTTCTTTTAAATGAAATATAAAAACTAAGGATTGACATATTAAAAAGAAAAATAAAAATTACTGACACTAACAAGATGTACAAATTACTTAATGGACCTATGAAGAAGGAACGGAACAAATGCACAAATGGAGTTGCTTAAGAAAGCTTGGAGACAAGGAAGTGAAAACGAGGCAAACAACTTTTAATACTAAAACATAATAGTTTGTGGATGTTACTGCATGGTATTCTAAGATTCTTGTCAAGATAGGTATAATGTACAGCCTGCCTTAATTCCTTTCTCTCGCACAGATGACCCAGCTGTACAATACCACAATACTACCTCTGATATAACAAATGGCTGAAATATAGATTACATTTAATGAGTTAGAAAGAGTTAAGTGAAGCTCTACATGAAACAAGAGACATTTCATGAGCCTGTGGTCAGAAGGATTAATGAGGACATGCAGATCTCGGAGAGCACTCACAGCACAGTGAACTCATATAAATATTTCCTGATGACTGAAGACAAGGAGTTGCTGGTTATAGCCAGGACCAGTAACTACAGAGAACTAGTTTGAAGCTTGTTTGGTTTCTTTGCTGAGAGTTTTAAACTGCCAAAAGATTCCCTCAGTCAGCCTTATAGAACTTTTAGTTTAAAGACTCTGCCTCCACGATGGAAACCCTAAAAGCAAATCCATTCTCATACACACACAGCCAGATACCAAAGCCTCTCCAGCTGAGATTAAACGTGCATCCCAACAACATTACACATATAAGGAGATGCCTCTGCTCTCACTAAGGCAGTTAACTGACTTCAGATGTTTCATAGTAAATTAAAAAAAAAAAAAAGTAGATAAAAAACAGTTCCTCAGCGAAAATGGGTCCAAACATAAGAGGAGTCAAGCTGGAAAAAATGTTACCTGTCCTATAAACAGTGAGAACCAGACATTACAGTCCTGTTCAGACCAACCTGCCAGGAAGACCCTTTGATCTGTCCTACTCTTGGCATTTTGGAAGCAAAGCAGAGCAATTTATGTCAAATTGTACCATTATATTACTGCAAATGTGACCTGCAAAGCCTTACAAGCCACAGCAGCCAAAGTAAGAGTTAACAAATTCTGCTGCACAAGCATTTGAACACCATGAAAACTGGAAACATGAGATACAGAGCCAGGGCACTGCAGGAGTATGATTATTAAAATAATGTAATACCTTAAGGTGCAAAGCTTTCTGTGCAAGAAATACACAGAAATTTGTATAATGCATAAACAAACTGTCCTGGTGCTTGATCTCTGGTTGAGTCATTAGCCTAAAAATACACTGACTAGTCTTGCTACAGTATTTGCCTGTAACCCTCGCTGTTCCAGGAGGTGGAAAATCAGTTGCAATCATCATTTATGTGTCTCACTTGTGCACAATGTTATCTGTCACATAATGTAGAGGTAGCAGGTTCCAAAAGTGTCATACTATAATAAAGATGATGTTTCTCAGTGGTAATTTATTATGAGATCATGCCTAGCATAATCTGAACTTTCATGTTTTTCTTTTCTGGATTAAAAAATACATAATTATATAGAAACTCTACCAGAATAAAAATAACACTGTGAAATTATGCAGAGAGTCGAAAAAGACCCACATAGAATCATTAAAATCCACTTCATTTGTTGGGCTCGGGCTTTGCAAAGGGGTGTTTTTCACCCTATGCATTATGCTTTGGCCTCAGGCCCACACTGATTTTAACAAGAGATTTGCAGTGCAAAAAACGAAGGACTGGCTCAACAGTGATTCAATTCTGTTGTGAACTGGAACCATGCAACCCCATTGATGTCAACAAACTGAACTGAGAGAAGAACCTGACTTGCTTTGGGACACAGACACTATGAAGAAAAGTAGCACAAGCTGACTTTTACAAGGCTTATGCTGGGCATGTTCCCTAAGTCATGGCCAGAAAAAATAAAAACCGTGTAAGCAAGTTAATGCCCTCTAAGATCCCTGGCACCCTTCCAAAGAAGATGGTAGCAATAGGCTAGTGGTACCTGGCAGACAAACAGCTAGCTCTGAAAATGTGACCCCTGAGGTTTCTTCAGCCATGAGTAAAATACTGGTCATGTCCACATTTTGTTCATACTGTATTTTATATGGTTCCTTGCTCTGGAAAACTGTAGAGAAATGCGTGTTGTACCCTCTGACATCTTTCAGTGTATGACTACAACTCTTTACAACATTCCCATTGGCACTCCATAGCCCTTATGTAAAACTGCACGTGGTAGGCACAGGAAAGAAATACTGTTGATGGAAGGAAGGCTTTTTGGTTCAGTCCTTCAAAATGATGTATGAGGCTTTTCCTAAACTAGGAGAAAGAGTCTCTTTGTGCCTCCTGCTCTGATAAACACTGTAGAAGACCACATTCATAATCTTTACACTGTTAGTGTAGCATTTCCAACTGATCGGTGTATCACAGTATCACCCACTGGAATTAATCTAGTCCTCAAATAGAAGGGGAAAAAAAAAAAAAAGAGAGGGGAAAAAAACCACCAACAAAAAATATTAAACTAAGAGGAGGAAACCTAATTCCTCTGTTTAACTCTGAAGCATTTTGAGAAACAGTTTATGAAGAATAATAGGAATCCGTATTGTACAGCCACTGCCTCGCCATTGTAATGTTTCCCAAGCTTCCACTGTGTCTAGATAGAGGAGGTTTCATCTTTGTGGAGGATTTCCATGCTTGTCTGTGTGTGGTACAGTCACAACTTTAAATGTTTTTTAAATGTAGTTACTGTCTTTGATATCAAGGGACTATGTGTTCAGATATACGCTCACATGTCCAACTAACTGAAAGCCTCAATTTGTGAGAAGAAGAAAAGCGAGGCTGGGGACACTGTACAAACGGTGTTTACACCACTGAAGTGCTTTTGAAATGGAAAGACTCTGCATGAGGAGGCTTGCAGCTATGCCACAGCCTTGCCGATACCAGTGAGGAGCTCATCTTCAATGTAGTGTTGAACGTAGGTGGCAAAACTGTAATTTCTCTCTTTTTTTAAAACTATTTTTTCTTCTTTTATTTTTGAAATTTTCATCTAAGCGGCAGTTTCTTGTACTATAGTGACTCCTGCTGGGAGAGTTAAGTTGAAGTAGCTGAAGGTCTCTTACAGATATATCAACTCCCGGCCAGTAAAAAGATGTCCTAAACGCAGGAGATGGAGTTAAACTGTTCCCCTACCTTGGACGCAATGGCTTCTTTCATCACTAAGAACAAACCCCTAGGTTTTACAATTGAGACTGAGAAACTAGTACAGTACTTGTACAATTTTTGATCTACAGCATCACGACGTGAAGCTGCAACAATTAGATGTAAAGGGTCCATTCATGAGGAATAACATCACTTTGACCCTTTGTGTTAGCTCCTACTGCTAATCTTTCCATACGCGTGAACTTACTTTCAATTTGAAGAAGATGAAAAAGTCTTTTGCAAAACCCCAATACTGTTTTCTGATCTATGTACCTGAATGTAGAAACGTAGTCTTACCTCGTTTTTTTCCACTACAAGCCAAGCTACTTGTAATCCTTCCAAGCCTTTAAAGGGGACCTCCCTTGTTAGCATCTCCCAGAGAACCTGGAACAGAAAAAAAGAAAAGAATTTTTATTTCTGTACTTTGTATTTTAAATACATTATTAAACCTTGATACAGCCCTATTCTGTATCCAATTATCAGGCAACCAGTTTCCATTTGCAGGAACGTGGACTACTGTTTGTGTGCGAGATCCTCTCACTAAATTAATTTGAATGTTTCTGCTTTTTCCCCTACAGAAAAGCCCAGATGATAAACTGGGTTGTGTGGGGTCTAATGCCTGCAATTTTGGGAGAGTCATGGAAAATGCTTTTTACTTTCTTTGTACCCTATAAAGTTCACATTTGGCAGTTGAGACTTGGGAAGACAATGAACTCCTCCTCTCCTTCTCAGCCCCAACTAGACATATCTTTGCTTTATAGTCATTTCACATTTAAAAATATTTCTATGATTGCAACTAGTGCTTCGCAGTAGTCAGAATATGATCCAAAAGCTATTTTGCTCCTATGATATGCCTATGAAAATATGAAATACAATTTTTCAAGCAAAAATGTAATTGTTTATCTCCAAGTATGTGATTATGTTAAACTAAACAATATACAGCACATAAAAAATTACTCTGTTCTCCTCGATATCTTATAGACATACTGTCCTTAGATATAGACAGATCTCCTAATCTTGCATGCTTTTAGCATTTTGGTAACACAATACCCAAGAATCTAAGCTACTCTATAGATAAGAGTTTGGCATCACCAAAAAGGCTTCAAGTCAATGAATCCAACTTGCTTTTCTGCCATTGGGACTACACATTGGAGTTCAACCAAATTAACAGGCACTCTGTATCTTCACTTGTATATGTGTTTGTTATTTGAGGTTTGGGGTTTTTTTGGTATTTTTTTAAAGTCAGAACCTTCATATATGTGTCTTGTTACAAATATCTACATAGAAACTTTTTGTCCTGCTCATATACCCAGCATATCAACAAAAAAGACATCATTTATGTAGGATATGACCAAACGCGTTAAGATCCTTATGCAACTCTCTATAACCTCACTATTTGAGTTAGTACCGAGGCTTATTCCAGCTACATCATTTTGAATGGATTCTGGCCAGCTATGAAGGTAATTAGAAAGAAAATGCGAGAATATTGGCAGATGCTGCTCAAGCAGAAAAAATGCATTGAAGCAGAGTTGGGCCTTTAATCAAGTGAACAGGGTACTCCATTAATAGGCCTATTTGAATAATTCTGCTTGAGTCAGAAGACTGATTAGTGAAGGTAAGGGTAGCTCGGAAAAATAAGTATAAGGACAGTTTTCCTAAGAATAAGAAATATATGGGGAAAGCTATCAAGAGGTATTCAACTCTCCTGTTTGTGTCAATTCGTTCCTTTTAGAAGGAAAAAAAAAAGGCAACTCAATTTGTAATTCCAATTATCACCTCTCTACTGGTAGAGAAAGAAATTTAACTGTGAGAGAAGGAAATAATTTAGCAGTTCCATGTACTTCAGACAACAAAGCAGTGTACAAAACAGCCAGCTGTAAACAAAAGCCCCTGGACCAAATCAAACATGCAGTTGAGCAGCCTTGCAGAACCACCTCATCTGTACAGCTGTACCAGGAAACCACTGAGAAGAAACTCAAGTTTGCACATCAGATAGAGCAGTATCTAAATACATCTTCCAAGTAAAGAACATAAAGAAATATGTGTTAAACGTCTCCAAAAGCCTTGAGTAGGAAAACTCTACTGCTCTGCTACCTTTCTTTCAGAAGACTGTAAATCGTAAGGGTTGTCTAATTTCATTCATGAACCTCAGTTTGTGCAGAACATTTTGCACTGAATTCCTTTATCATGACACCTTTAGTGTTTATTTCCACTGCCTGTAGGGATCACTGCCTTCCTAAACCAACAGTGCTACCTTAAAACACTTCATGATTGCACAAAGTTCAAGAGAAAAACAACAATCTGACACAATACAAAGAATTTTTCTTAATGCCTTATACTTTCTTCTACTATTAGTAGAAAAGAGGATACAAAAGTGGGATATCAAAAATCTTTGTATTTATTTAGAAATAGGTTTAGAAAATGTTCTAACAACAATGCAAATTTCATATTCAGGCCAATGGGGTAGATAAAGTCTTTCCTTCCAATGGCGACATGTCTCTATCTTCAGTTTTATAGGAGGTTCAACCCCATCTCATGAATTAGCTACCCTAAATCATCAGCTAAGGTGAATGATTGCATTATCAGTCTTTTAAAAAGCAGTAAACAGGTATCTTCTGCATTCCTATTTGTCTCTTCCTGTCCCCAGGGTCATTCAGCAGCAGAAAAAGCACCTCAACTTGACTTAGCCCAGCCTCTTTATTGCAAGGTACACTATGTCCATTTTCAGAACTGGCTCCCCAGCTCACCTCATATGGAAATCAATCTATCTTCCATTTCTGGTGTAATTTAATTGATACTGACATGATTCGCTTCCCCTCCCATCTCTGATGGTGAGGATCACCTGCGTTCCTGATCATGTCACATCTCTGTGATGGCGGACAGCAGGTACTCATAGAGAAACAGCCAAGCTAGACACAGTGACTGAAAACAAAGCAAGATCATTTAATGTAGTGTTTTGTATGCTGTGGCCTCTGAAGAAGTTGGGCTCTTCTTTGTACAGAGAAACAGAAAGGAGAGACAAATGTATGAATGTTCAACCTACGCATGAAGCTGAGAATAAGAATTATATGGTCTCCAGCAAAATCTTACACACTTCTGTCAGCTCAGTTGTGCGTTTCAATTCTTATCCTCTCAACTATGTGACAACCAAACAGAAAAAAAACCAAAACCCCCACATCCCCACCCCAGTGCAAAGCCAACAATGATTCAAAGTGCCATACAGGATAAGGAACATCCAATTGAGTAATCTGAGAAAAAGCAACCACTCTGAATACCTTCACTGAAAAAAAGAAGTGTTTTCTCTTGGTAGTAAAGCGTTCACAGATGAGGGTCAGGAGCCATGATTAGCAGAAAGTGTTGCACTCTTAGAGGTACTGCCCTTAGGCATGAAAATTAGGTCAGCCTTCTCTGCATTGATCCAAGTGGAAGTTAAAGATCTCATAATTTTTTTCAAAAAGAACAAGGGATAACCCCTGGAGCTGGCCAACATTCCCTCTATAAATAACGTATGTTCTCATAGCTAAAGCAACGTATGAATTATTGCTAGGAGCGTAACAGCTGCTACATTTAACGGCAGTATCTATGCTACCAATAGCCAATTAATGGTTTTACTTTTTTGTTCTTGTGTTAAAATAATTCAGCTACATCGTATCAACTTTGCATGATTAAACACACTGATACGTGCACACTGCAGTGCACTACAAACAATTTTGCCTCAGTAACATATTCTGAGCATTTATCTTCATGATTTCAAAACAGTTTTTAGAGTGAACATTGTCATTCCACATACACTTTCATATCTGGAAGAGAAGCGAGGAATCGTTTTTGAGCAATATACACAAATTACATGCGGTCAATTTCTGGGTTGATCACTTGTAACACTTGGTATCTGTTGTTTAGAGTATGGATTTGGAAATAGATTAGAAAAGAGAATCACAGTGTGGCTGAAGGAAAGTGCAAGATCTGTCTTTCTGTTGTAATAAGTCTCCTGGAACATTCTGCTTTAGCATTTGATGGCAGTACTATAAATTATTTACTATATATCTCAAAGAGAATATATGGAGCTGTTTAACCATCCATGAAAAGCAGGACAAACTAATCTGAACATTAGCTACAAACACGTATGCAACTAGTCACAAAGAGGAACACGCATTTCAGCTGAGGAGCAACTCAGACCTGTAAGGTTGCAGAAAGACTTCGACACTTCATGGAAAAAAGCCCTCACACACCTTAAGCAGAATATTTAAAATCACAGACTGGTTGGCAGAAAGAAAAGCCAGTCAGGTAAAAAAAAAAAAGCATAAAAGAAATTAAAGACAACCATGGGGAAGGCGACAAATATTGCAAACAGAATCAAACAGAATATCTGTTCCTAGCATCTTACTAGTTTACATTTGAAAGGATTCTGTTCTTTGTTAACAGGACTTTAAACTGAAGAAAAGCAGATTTGTCTCTCTAGCACAAAAGCTGCTGGCAAGTGTTACACTTTGAAAAGGGACTCTTTAAATTTTGTTTTTATAGATGATAAGCATTTGAAGAGATAAAAATACCCTTTTTTCTAACATTTTTTGTTTTCAGTCTCCTAGCTAATTCTCTGATAGTCTAACACTTATTATAGGGAGATTCCAACTTTCGATGTTATATTCGGACAATTTCTTGCTAGTATAACCCCATTATGTGAGTAATTTCATCAACAGGTAACTTGGGCCACTGCCATTCTTCATTTCTACCCCTGTATCTCCTCTGAAAATGATGGTGTTCCAAGACTAGAGTTATAAAAAGATGAATTCATTCCTAAGTGCTTATGAATTTATAAGCTTCTACCCACAGTAGGACCCATTAGCTCAAAAAAAAAAGTATTAAAAATGTGGGTCAAATATTCTTAGGCATACTAAAGTAGCACTATACACCCGTAACCACATTAAAATATTCTATTAACACTGAACTGTTTTCATACAGAGAGTAGCTGAGTTTTACCTCCAAGCATAGAACTGTCAAAGGAGCTCTACTTTTTGGATGAGGAAAAATAAACTACGTGTGACATACTGTTCCCAAGGCTCTGGTAATAGTTGACATGGTAAGATATTAAACAATTTCTTACCTTCTCCCACTTCCAGAATGTTACTTAAAGTCAATTCACACCAAGATGACTATGTGAGCAGTTTGAGCTATAAGACCATGTTTGGAATTTCTCCTCTAACATTTTTGCTTTGTTTTGAAACAGGAATGTTTCCCTTCAGTGGATAATACGTGATTGCTTCCAGTAACAGTTTACATTAACATTTACATTTGTTAGCTTATGTTCTCTTACTGTTTGTGACCTAGTTCAGTTAAGCAAGCAAGGATTTTGAGTCTGCCAATATAAGCTTTTCCTCCTTCCTTGCAAACCTTCAACCTTTAATTTGTTCGCAACACCACATTATATCATATATTATTTTCACTATAAACAACTGTTTAGCAAAAAGTTTAAGTCATCTTCCATTGGGATATCAGCTTAGCTACATATTGCCATAGGTGCTAGTTTAAAACCATAGTGCCTCCCTCGCGTCTATCTCCTCCCATACCTCAAAGAGAAAAAGGCAGTACTTGACAGGTACTGAAAGAATTCCTTATTCTGCCACCCACTGCTGAATTCAAAACCAAAAATGGTTAATACACAGATAGGTATGGAAACTACAACCCCACTTCCTTTCCCTTATCCGCAAAGTAATCATTACTGTTCTCTGTCAGAGAAAGGCTATGGGGCTAGGCACACGATTAGCTGTTTCTAGCCTATTTTGTATTGCAGAGCAAAACCAAATTAGAGTTTAACCGCAGACAGAGTGAAATAATTCACATTACAATACCTGCAAACCTGACATTCTGACGAACTATAACCGATTGTTCCCCCTTCAGAAAAATGGCAAAGCCATGCTTGCCTTTGCTATATTTTTAGATGGGGACTCTACCTCCACAAGAGGTACAGTCTCTGTTCTCACAGCTAATGATAGCAGTCTTTTAAACAATTAAGCATGGAGAAGTGGCTTACTTTTAATATAAAATCAGTGACACTCCATTTTATGGAAAGTGGAATCCTAATGAGTCCATCCTGTTACACACCTATTGCAACACAAACTTTTTCTCTTCTGTTCCACTAAAAAACACAAGCAGAGATTCATGATGCAGATTGTTCAGTGGCTCCTGCAAGCCTTCGGACATACGCTGAATACTTGAGGTAAAGCATGCACTTCCCACACTGGCATGCTGCTAAACTAATCAGATAAGGATCTTACTAAACATGCAGACACTGTTCTTCCCATCATGTTCAAGCATGTAATTATAAATTATGGGTCAGTCTTGAAATAAAGGGTGATACTTTTTGTGGTCCTTATTTAGAATTGTTGTTCTTGCAACACACAAGTTCTGTCACACTAGAGATCTGCTACTAGACATAGGGAAATGAGAGGCACTCACCACTCCGTACGAGTATGTGTCACATGTTTCAGACACTGGGAGACTTTGGATAACTTCTGGGGCCATCCATGGAAAAGTGCCCACTAATGACATGTGTGTTGTATGGGAGTGGAACCTTGAGGCACCAAAATCACAGATCTGGCAAAAATAAATAAAAAATAAACAGATATTAGAGTATCAACCTCATTCATTAGGCATCAAAACATCGAGTCAAGCAGCAGCTCTCCACAAATAATTAAAGTGTTCATACCTTTAACACACCATCAGCAGCTATAACAACTGAAAATGAAAAAGCAATAGGTTACAAGAATGCTATTAAAAATAAACACAATACATTTTCACAGCAAAATACTTTGCTTTTTATCAAGAAAAATGATCCTATGTTGAGCCAGCACCTGAACATGCATACATGGCATGATTGTCCTGGTTTCTCCGAGAAGCTTTAAAAGAACATCTGCTGAATACCTGAAAGTCTCTGAACAAACTCAAAACCTTTCAGGCCTCTACTGAGTTCAAATATAGCAAACACAACTATAGCTAAAATACAGATAAACTCCATTCTCCCCAGTGTAATTAGGCTTAACAAGAAGCTCTCTGAAAGATTCATTAATAAAATGAGAAAACTTACAACTGCGGCGAGATCTAGACTTTTCTTGACTATTATCTCCCAGCGTGCATTATTAAAATCTGTGTCCCTCCTACCCCACTACTAGTAGTGAAAGTTTCAGTTAAAAGGCAATGTTCAACAAATTTTGTAAATGGTCACCAACTGCCAAGTACAGACTAACCAGTGCAGCTCGACACTGCATGCACATTACTCAAAAGCATGAATATCTGTCAAACCTCAGAACAGGCCACAGTAAAGACAAGATTTTCAGATAAGAAATAATAGGCCCTATCCAGTCTATCATGTCTAGTGTCTGCCAGCCTTTCCTGGTACTCAACCTTTCCCAATAGAGAAAGGAAGCGAGGAGTGTCCAGGCAACGTCTGACAGATGATAAGATGGGTACAATCGTAGTCAGCAAGACACAATTTGAAAGAGCCCTCCACAGTGCTCTAAACGATGCCAGGGACTGTAACAAAGCTCAGACAGGCTCAGGATGGGGAGGAGGGAACAGGCTCTTCTGTGCTTCAGCAGCTCCTAGTGCAGCTTGATGACAGCCAAGGCATTAGTTCTGCATGTTCACAAAGCTCAGGTACAGATTTAAATGCTACATTAAGAGGTAACAGTAAATGCAGAGCGTTTCAGTGTTTTGCTACTTTACCGTTCCTGGACTTCAGATCCCTGTGGATTACTTTGACTGGAGCTTCCATGTGTAAATAGTGCATTCCTACATAAAACAAGGGAACAACCTAGTTAGGCAGGCTGAGCATGGTCATCACCTATCAGCAGTCATGTTTTCTGGTTCCCATTAACTGTCCTCATAATGAGCTGGCATACCTGTATGCCATATTGATATGCTGCAGGAGAAGCAAAGCTTCCCATAATCTACTTTGAGTAAAAAACACTAAGCAAAGATCATATATCTCTCAGAGCATCTATATGGGTATGTTAACGCTGTTTAATGTCGTATTTAGTTATTTTCTCTAAGGTATTGTCTACACAGGGAAGCCAAGACATGAATTTACTGTTCACTCATTAGTTTACACTAATTCTTATGTGGTCACAGTGAACACAAAGAACAAAACAGCTTGTCCTGCATTATTATATGAAGAATTTCAGTATGTTTGCTGACAGTAAGCCCTTAGCTTCCTTAAATGTCCCAACTCAAATCAAATGTAAGGATAATTATGCACTTTACCTCATAATTAATCTACATCAGTAAAATTATCTTCTTGGGACTTAGGGGCAAATCAGAAGTAAAACTGGTGCACAGAAGCCATTTTCACTCCAGAAATTATTTTGGATTCATAACAAGCAAGGAACATACTAAAAGGCACAGTGAATGGGGTTTGCTTTTTTATGTTTGGGGTTTTTTGTTTGTTGGGGTTTTTTTGTTTTGTTTCGTTTTGGGTTTTTTTACAATTTGAATAAGGAAGTGTAGGAAGGCTTTCCTGACTTCATAGGGAAAGCATCTCCAGCTGTGCACTGTGCTGGCTGAGTAGGATAGTAATGCAGCACTTGTCTTGCTTACCTTTAGCTATGTCAGTTGCCCAGGTCATGATATGATCCATATCCATCTCTTCACTTTTGTTACTATTAATGTAATCAAACAGTGAGCCAGCAGAAGCATACTCTATTAAAAAACAACAACAAATAAACTCACATGACATTTTTGAACATTGCACCTAAACTGAAAGATCTCGTGGAAACTCTGCCAGTTCCAGAAAGCAGTCAACCTCTGGCTTAATGACAAAGAATTTGGGTTCAGCAGCTAATATTATTAGTAGTGTAGTAGGAAAATGGTAGTTCAATCAGTAAGTAAAATCATATATAACAACAGGCATTAAAATGAAAAGACATTAGAAACGTCTGGCATCAAGAAAGCTCAGGCAAAACAGTTCAAATTCCAGAGGAAAAGGTCCTGGATGCTCCTTGTTCAGGATCAACAGACCTTTTTCTTAACTTCTCTCAACTACACCTACAGAAATCCACAGCAGGATTACGTGGGTACAAACAAGGGCTTTTTTGGCCCATTGGTGTTTGCATGTGTGGCAGACGGAATCCAGTCTGACTGTCAGAGCTCACAGGGCTGAGAGCTGGAATAACAAGCTAGTTACACCTACACATATTTAGGTGTGAAACTGGAGACAATTGAAACCTCCACAGTGCCATTTTTATATAACTTGAAATTCTTACATATTTAAACAGTGAATTTGCCACTTCTGATCAGAAGAGCAGTTAATGGATAAGTTTGGTGGTACTGTTTCCAAAGACAGAGGATATTCCCCACTAGTGAGCAGTACTGCATATAAATGATGCCCCATAACAAATGATGATTTTTTTTTTTTATTTTAAAGTAAAACCAGATGTTAAATGTATAATGTTCAGTTAGGAAGAAAGGGTTTGCAAGTAGAAAAGGAAATTGAAATTTTCTTTTCCTATTTCCCCATGGAGGAAGAGAGTAGCAAATCAAATCATTTGCTCATGAAAAAACGGAAGGATGAAACTATAGGTCTAACCCTGAGGTAAGTAGGCCAGATTTCCATGTGCTGCAGGTCATGTTCAGCAGTCTAAAGGCCACAGCTCCTCTGCTTAGTATTTATTAAATAAGCTTTATCCTTATTTAGTATTCATTCACATTTCACCAAAAACACAACAGGAAGTTCATGAGTTGAAGCAGCTGATACATTTTCTTCTATCTGGTTGCCAGGACAGAGTAGACATGCAACCCAGTATAGCCCAAGCAGCACAAAGACCAGGGAGATGAAAGAAGCAACTCCAAGCCTTTTGTCCCTCTCTCCCACGGCTATTCAGTGTCCTTCTCAGGCAGAATGTAAAACCTACTTACAAGACTCCCAAAATCTTCATACCTAATGTAGCAAACCAGCTGGTATACAATTGAAATGCTTCATTTCAGCCATTTCAATGCAGCCACAAAATCATTCCCTCTAAGACTACATCAATTATATCCAAATTGTTGTTAATAATAATATTAATCAATGAATGATACATGACAGGCTAAAAGCATAAAAAATAAACATTGCTCCTCATCAAGGAAATCAAAACCACTGGGAGATCACTGTGTGGGGAAGGAAACTCTGGGACAAGACTGAATCTGCATCCTAGAACACGGCAGGCCCTATGAAAAGATTTCAGCACTAAATGAAAGGAAAGAGGGAGAAAATAGGAAGTCCATTGAAAGTAAACACTCAGGTTAGTTTTAGATCATTACTGCAGGACCTCCCGCTGAAAGGAGCCTCTGCAGGAGACAGAAGCATTGCTTCTGACGTCACCGAAACAGGAGTAAGCTGCTGACCTGCACATTTCCTCAATTAAAACATAAGCTTTTTTTACCCATGATGTCATCATCTGTCTTATAAATGGATTCTTCAGGAATAGGTTGGCTGCACGCTTTGCATGCCTTTACAATGCATAATTTGATCCACCAGGGTCAGGGACAACTCGGCTCCCCGAGCGCTTTGCCACTGTGTGTGAATGGAGGCAAGCGAGCTTCAATCAAGACAGCTCAATCCTTTAGTATTTCTTCTAGGTATTTATTGTGACACAGGTTCTTACTAGGAGCTTACGGATTCGGAAAGCATATCACGAGGATCATTTTCTGTCAATAATGGAAAAGAGGTATTTGCTTTAGAAAGAAAAGCTCTGAATGCCTGACTGGACCAAACCTGTGATGAGCTGTGGGATACACCGCATGTTTCTGTGCAGGCAGAGGGCACAAGCTCCAAGAACCATTTGGGAGGAGGCAGCTGTGGTCAAAAACCAGATCTGAATGCTAGGCATCAAGACCTCTGTTGACAGAGACAGCCAGTGACATCTAGAATGATGTGATCCAAGTTAGCAGCTCGCTAGGCAGGATGATCAATTATAACACTGACATACATCCCAGCAGGGAAACATGTTTTGACTGCAGATGTAGCCTTTCTCGGAGAACTCTTTTGACAATCCAATATAAGATGTTACGTGCAGCTAATGCTCGGTACATGCCAATGCTTGGCTGAATGCCCTCGTCTCCATCACTCTGAAGAAACATTAGTTTCTCAGGATTTCTTCTTGTTTGGGATTTTCCCTCATAAGAAATGGACCTCTGACTAAACACAGGATTAAGTCTGCAACACTGAAGGCCATCCAGAAGATCACAGAGTGAAAATCCCTCTAAACAATATTTCAAGTGCAATTAATGTTTCGTTTCTGAGTAGCCATTCTCTCATTTGAAAACGGTGTGAGGAAATAGAGCCTTGCTTCCCTTCCAACCCACAGGACTCCAGTCTCCTTGGAAGCTGCAGGGAGAACCAATCCAGTTTGTTAAAAAAAGCTTTTTTCATTGGGCAGGGTGGAATCAGAGCTCCCCAAGTAACAACGTGATTGGACTACGCAGTGTAGTCTCTTTCTCACAGATGGTTGAAGAGTCCCCATTCGCAATGACATAATGAACTACTTTAGCTGCTGTCTGTCCTGTGACTGGCAAGCAGGTCAAATGTCCTCTGAACGCTGACCTTTTGTGAGATCAAACTGAGGACTTTCTTATCCAGACTTCATCCTAAGTTTTGATTACATGTCTCCTTTGTTACTCTGCCTGCTGGTTTACACCTATTAGACTTATGTTATAAATTACAGTAAAATTACATTACTTGACTTATTGGCTTTCTATTAGTTTTATTGCTTCAAGAAGGTATTCACGTTCCTGTCTATATGCTATCATCAGTGCATCCTCTGAGTAGTGCAGACTGCGGTCACCCCCATGCACCTCTGGAGTACTGGTTGCGACACCATGACCTCCAGTAGGCTGATACTCCTGTGAATAAAGCTCCCCATGCTCTGAACAGTGCTGTATCTCAGATGCTCCCACCGGATTACAGTGCCATCTACTGTGATAATCGGACGTCTAAGAGACAGGTAGAAATAACTGAATTTTCACAGGTTCTGTCCACCATCTGAGAACCGACAAAAACCTGTATGGCAGTGTTTCAAACTGGTATTAGACTGTGCCACATGCAAAGACTACTCTTTGCATCAAACTCTTCAAAATGTTACAGACATGCCAAAACACGCCTCCTAATCCGTGCTTTCATGCTTTTTACATCTCCAAACATTGTTTCAGCTGATTGTCGGTTTCTTTGCTTTGGGTTTGTTTTCTACTACTATCCTACCTAGTTTCTCCCATACAGGAATGGGAGAAATTACTTTACCTGTAATGTAGTTTTATATCTGGACCAACTCCCAATAAGGGAAGGAAGCTTAAAGTGGTGATAGAAAAAAAAAACCAAAACCACAAAACCTGACTTCTGCATAATTCTCGGAATGCCAGAACAAACGAAACTTCAGTTCCAGTGAATAACAGGTGTTGTCTTATGGTGTCTAATAAACCCTTGACTCTATTTCAAGCTCTTCCTACAGCTGGGAAGTTCCCAATGCAGATTCTCCTATTTTCAATACAGGCACAATTCACGGTGCAGACTCTCAAACTCCCCTTTTCACAGAACTTGCCAGAATTTTGTATCATGAAAACCTCTACTTCTGTCACAAGTCAGCTAAAATGGAAAAGCAATTCACAGAACAGAGTGAAAGTTTCTATTTAAAGGAGTGCTGAGTCTGTGCATTAAGAACGCCCCAGGCTCCAACTGCCTCTGTGCTGCTACCAGCCATGGTCCCAGCCTTGCTCCTACCTCCAGCACTCCCATTTACGTTGAGGCAGGTGGTGCTGAGCACTCCAACATTCAAAGAAGGCCACAACAATTAGAAAAGCACTGAAATTGGGTAAAGCTAATACCTTTAACACCGGAGTTTTACAGAATCAAGACAAAGGTCAGACAAAATCCTTACCTGTAACTATGCCATAATTTGGAGGTTCGATGACAGCTCCATAGAACTGAATGATGTTTTTGTGACTGAGCACACTCAGTATTTCTGCCTGTTGAAAATAAACAAACAAACAAGTTCGACAATTAAGAACGGGGCATTTACTACAACAGCTTATTTTATATCCAAGCATGTATACACTTATATATACAAACACACAGGTATCTAGGAAAGACTGTCCAAGAATGCTTGGCATTTGAAAAGCTCATGAGGGAGTTTGGCAGATGAGTGCTTAGTATGTTTGGGGGGAAAAAAATTAAAAATTTTCAGACTATTCTTTCATGGCCAAGGCACTGATGTAGAACACTAAGTCTCTGGAAAAACTGAAGGCCTTGGAAAACTTTGTTCAAAGAAAGATCTGGGATTTTTGGCAGAGTCGCGGCAGTCCTATCCAGAATTTGTGTTTATGCACAAAGTACTATGGGTTCAGTGAGTCCAGCACTTCAGACTGTTAGGGCATACCATCCACACACAGCTCCATCCAATGTTTACTGGAAACGTGGAGTTTCCAGGCATGCGCTGTACAGTCTGATTGAATACGCGCAGCAGTCATGCTTGAGATTGCCAAATAGCCAGCAGTGCTGTTCAAACTGCTCCTCAGAGCAGGCTGCAGATGTTTGGAAATTCTGGATAAACATACAAAGCCTTCAAATTCCACTTGAACAATGCTTTTAGGTTTAAGAAAGAGACTGTAAGAGAATGGGAACGTATCCACAGAAATTAAGACATATAGTCCTTGTGTTTTTTGAGAGAAAAGAAGGTCAGATGTTTCCTTCAAGGACTCTCAACAGTTTCACTTCTAGTATGTTAAAATAGATACTCAAGAGATTTTACACACAAGTTTTTACACAAATATATGTATTATGCAAATACAGATATATACTATTACATATTTTTCTTGACAGCAACGCATTACTTTAAGACCTTGAGATTACATTAACTCTATACCAGTCAAGAGCATCTAACAAGAACAAAATCACAATTAATTCCTCTGAACTTATCAAAAGTATCTGATCTGACAGATCCCTTCTCAAATCCATTGACTGGCTGTACGAGTGTTGCTGTTTACCTGCAGGTGAGTCTTCCCACATTTGCTTAGACAGCTGCCAATTAAATTATTTTGTGGATTTGTAGATTCACTGAAAACAGGAAGACACTAGCAGCTTTGATGCAGAAAACCATGGTACACCAGCTAGTGCTACTGTAATAAATGTACAGACATAGCAAAACAGTATTTTTTTTGGCCTATGTTTTATAGCTTGTGTCATGATACACGTGCATAACTGCATGATTACAGACAAAGGTGTCAGGTGGCTCAATTTTTTGCTGTTGTTTAAAGCCTTTTCTAAGACATTTCAACACAGTTTTGAATTAAGACCTTTATCTTTAGCTAATGCACCGACATTTAAACATACCCAATTAAATCTTTAACTATAGCTTTGAACTTAACTTGGGTTGCACTAGTTCTTGCTGTTTAGCCTGCTCAGCAAGGGAAACAGTGTTACCGTGAAGTGAGTCATCTTTTTTCGTAACACCAGAAAAGTAATTTTTTAAATGTACATTGTTTTCAGCAAATCCTACTGCAGACTGATTCACCTACAAGTTCACAAAATAATTTAACTGGCAGTTATTTAAGCAAATGTGGGAAGACTCCCCTGCAGGTAAACAGCAACACTCCTACAGCCAGTCAATGGATCCAAAAAGGGCTCTGTCGGATGAGCAAAAGGAGCTCTGCCCTCCAGCTGCAGCCCCACCAGCCTCCCAAGGCTGGGGACTCCAGAAGCAGCAGCAACACTGTCCGGTTCACGAGCTGTACCTCCAACCTCCTTCAGTTGCCTGGAGGATGCAGATGACAGCCTAGTCATTCAAAACTCCATCTCCACGGGCTAGCAAATGCAAGACCCCCATACTTCAAAAACTTTTGTATTATGTTTTTATCTTCTTTAGGAAATATTAAACTGGGGAACGTCCTCCAATTCCCATCAGCATTACTGCCAGGTAACCAGGAGACCTAATACTCCTGCCTACCTACCTGAATATTGTTAGAAATGAGACAGGAATACCAGGCAACAAACAACAACAGATGAACTATCTAGACCATCTTTTCTTGAACACTTTGGTCAAGAGCAGCGGAATAAAACTACCTTCTTGTACAGTACGTAAAAATCCATGTCTTCAAAGCACTGTGCATACCACTTGTTGGTGTTTACAATGCATGTACCTCAGCAGGTCATTAAAATTAAATTGACTGGTCTCACGTTTAACTTTCCCATGGTGTAACGTATTTAGATCCTGGCTACTAAAGTAGTACTAGATGAATCTTTTTAGAGAATGATTAAAAATGCCACACAATGAACACATCCAAGGGCCATAACTCTCTATTCCACTGCAGCAATGTGCAGAACCCAGTGATTGTCATCTGTCTCACAGAATATGCTGCTGGATCTAGTAAAACCCACCAGAGTCACTGGACAACAGGAGAGGCTGCACTGCAGCCACACCACCAGCAAAACCCAGGCCTACCAATCGCCCAGCGCTACCATGAAATGGACAAGCAAGATAGGAGCACCAGGCTAAGAGGACAAGCCCTTTGCTGCCACAGGCATACTGACACACAGTGCTTTTATTATTTGGAGATTCAAAAATAATTATTTTCTAAGATTATCTTATTTACAGTATATTACACACTAAGATCACCTTCCAGGAGTATGAAGAAATGCTGTGTTGACCATGGCTAATACCATCATCTCTAAACTGGGATTTAACAGACACCAAAGCAAGCTTCCATCTAAGAACAAGGAAAGGCACCTACTAATTGCCCACAGATATCCCAAATGAAGAACCAGGAGGAAAAAATTGTCAACTCTTTCTAAGGACCATTACTTCTGAAAGAAATCCTTTCTAAACACTTTTAATCACTCTGCTGTTGTTAGTACTAGCGATTCCAGACTATTCCTTTCATGTTTTGCTCTTTTCAGTTGCTGTAGATCAGCTGTGAACTCTATTAGCCAATTTAAAGACACTTACTCTTTACAGTGAGGACCAGATGCAAGTCAATCCACATCTTTGAAGCTTTTTGTACTTTTTTTGACAAGAAGGTGCCATATCTCAATGAAAGACTGACTTTCAGACAGCAAATTACAAAGTGGTGGTTAAAGACCGGTATTTCAAAGGTCTCTTAGGCACTTACAAGAATATTTAGAATCACCTTTAAGCATCAAACTCATACTTAAATCCAAAATTCCTAAATGCTTGGAAGAAAATCCTGCCATGCATCTGTCTGCCTAAAGGCCACTGAAGAAGCCAGTCCTCACTGGCTTGGGCATGACACGCTCACTTCCCTCAGTAAAGCTGCTATCTATCTTATGCAATGAACATAATGAACTTAAATGAACATCAATTTCTTTCCTCAAGCCATGGTGATGACAAGTAACAAGTCTTCAGTTATTTCATTATATTACTTTTTTGTGTGAAAGACAGATTTATCTTTTTTAAATGCTGGATCGAAGCAGAACTAGAAGGAGCTCAGCTGAAGGAAAGGCAGAACCCAAACACGGAAATACAAACTCCTTGGATATAGCACAGAGACGCAGTCAGACACACAAGGTGACTGCAGACGAGTTGAACATTACGCTTAGTCCCATGATAAGCTCAGTCACAGCCTGGTACTGATCACCAAACCACGCTAAAACCATTCAGCCTGTACTTACACCACAGGTATGGGTGAAATTACGTCCCTCTCTTGAGTCCTGCTGAAAGGAATTACACACTAGATGCCATTTCTTCAAGGCAAAGGGATTCAGAAGTCTAAACAAACCTAATCCACTGTTTACATAATTCAAGCACTATCACGAAATCCAAGGTCAGAGCAAATTACACTGAAAACATTTTAATTTAATTCTCACTGGCTCCTGTAGCATTACTGTAAATCAAACATTGTCATAAGATAATTACACTACAAGACTTAGGAACTCAGGTAATCCCTCACTGTACAAACGAATTGTTGTTCTATGAACCATGGTCTAGATCACAGTGCTTAACGACTAATTTATTTTTAGGCCTGTTTAATCTCTGCTTATTGACATATGTGAAAATGTCGATTACATCATCTATGACTGACATCGCCCCACAGCTGCCTCTAGACTTGCCAGTTCTGCTCTTAACCTTCTAGTATGAACAACTACGCACGAATACTCACATCCTCAGTATTTTCAGCAGGTAAGAACAGGGTCCTCCTCTAGGTCTTGTCTGTGTTCAGCAACTGCTGAACAGAGACCATCAACATAGATTTTGATTGTGGCCGGCAGCAGATGAGGGGACAAAGCAAGCTACCTGGGCAGCGTGGTCTCGTTTTGGGCCGCACAAGCCTGAGCTCACTGGGATGACAAGTCCTGGCTTGCTTCTGCTCTGCCCGGTGCCAGTGCAGCAAGAGCAGCAAAGACAGCTTAGCTTGGACAAGATCTTCAAGGTCGGGACTGACTGCAGATGTGGGCAACAGCCACCTGATGCTGAGCTGGCACTACTCAGGAACGCAGACAAGGCCCTATCGTCAGGTCTTTAATTGCAGCCGCAAAGGCAGTAAGGATGTGGACGGAGGCACACTGTGTACAGCTGTGTTGTCGCCTGCCAGCAACTCATACCAGCCGCAGCTGCTCTCGTTAGAGCTCCCCATCCCAAGGCAGCTAAAGTTAGCAAAGACCAAACGACTCAGCATATTTCAGTCGCTCTGGTCCTCCTTGGAAATACGTTAGAAAATCGTTACGCTCACACTTGCAGTCAAGAGAAGTGATCAAGGGTTTGGGCTAGCAGCCTATTCCTGCAGCACAGCTGGATCTGCAAAAGAACATCTGTCCACAGAGGTTTTTCAGTATCAAAAAGACTTTTTTGCTTGGGTCCGGGCAAACCGGGCCCACAGCAACTTAATCATCATTTCTTCCAGATCCCTTTGGAGCCGCTGGCGGGAGAGGACAAAGTACGGCCATCCTCCCACCCTGGTCTGAGCACGCTGGTTTACGATTAACAGGGGAAACAGCTGCACCCCTTGCGAGACCATCAGGTCAGCCAGCAGCCAACCAACTCTCCTGTCAATAAATTAGTTAATTGCACAGCAAGAGATGCCTCCGCTCCATGCAAAACTACAGGATGAGACACAGTTAGCTACTTAAGGAATCTGATTAATACAGCTTCCTTAACTGACTTCTAATATTTATTATTAACTTGTGCAATAGTTTGGTTACTTACTTTTCCAAAGAAATGTTTGCCATGTCTATTAAGGAGATATTTAGACACACTTAAGGCAGCTTTGAAAAGGTATTTTTTCCTAAGTCTTGTACCATTTTAAAGGCTTTGACCTCTGTCATGTTCTTGGGAGAGCTGCAACTTAGCTACTCTCAGGGGGTTTTACAGTCTAATAAAAGGGCAGCTGGAAGAGGCCAGCTGATGTTTTATTAAAATCATTCTATTTACTGACGACCAGATACAAAAAAAGATATAGAATGCTAACACAAATCAATCCCAAACCTTTATTTCCAGATTGCTGCTCAAAAATACATTGTCTGTGTCCATTTCCAGTGTCACAGGAACGCTCTCCTGTGAATTCACTGATGTCTAATAAGGGATGATGTCTCTCATAATACACTAGTTTCTCTAGGTAAGTGATCCCAAAACATCATTTTACAGAGGCAATACTAAGACAATCAGCATCTAAAGCTACAGCTCAGCTACAAAACACTAGTAAAATACGCATCTTAGAATCCTACAGGCTTATGATTTTTTTTAATGTAACACTGACAAATCAAGCCAAAAAAATTGCATACTTTTTCACAGGATATTTATGTTTTACATGCTTTAACATAAAAAGAATCATCATGAGGCTGTATAATATTTAAATCAAGTTAAGGTTTTGATAGAAGCCAGAAATTACTCACAGCAGATAATTTTTACTATTTCATTGTTTGTGTCCTTTCAAAAATTAATATGAATACAATTCTTAATGAGCAGGATATAGAAACAGTTTATGTAATTTAGCTCTTTCTGGATTATTATCATGCCATAGTCTTAGACAACTAATGTTCCATCATTGCTAACAAATGTTCCTCTCACCATGCAAAAAATAAAGGGATACGTAAATAATTTCAGAAATATAAAACTACTAAGATGAATTTTACAGCAGGGATGTCATGCAATTATTACAGTTTTTAACATTAAAAAGAAAATCAAGCAGATACAAAATAAAAAATTAGGACTTTGCCTACTATTTTGTCTGTTCTCATAAATTTTTGTAAGAAAAAAAAAAAAAAAAAAAGAAGGTTTTGTGCTTTGGGGTCCCCAAGAAGAAAGGTACTAATGAGCAAAGCACACTGATTATCCAGTTCAGAGAATGTTTGTTAAACCTATGAAACTGTCTTTGATATTAATAAAGCAAGGAGAAAACCACATGAATAGGGCAAAGCCAAAGAATCCTCAATGAGGATTTAACTGCAAATAAGCAGAGTTACCACATGCTTTGATGAATGCTGTGGGCACCCTCCCAACACAACTGCATTACCACCCCTTTCAAAAGGCAGTCATAGTTCTTAAAACTATGGTTGCATATCACTTAAAGCTGTGTGAGTTTGGGGTTCTTTTTTAGTATTCATTTAGAGGATCACTTATCCGAAATAAAAGCTATTTTCTATATCCCATTAATAAGTTAAAACTCTGTCAGCATTTGTTATGTCTTAGAAGATAGCCATGTTACAGGGATACTATTTCACAAACCACACAGAAAAGAAGGGTTAAATTACATTCTCAGATTGATGCCACCAGCGCTTCTGTAAACAACAGAATTAAATTCTCATGAGTATATCTACAATGAAGTACAAAACATGCATTTAAAAGCATTCTGTTTGAGCAAATGTTTCAAAGCATCAAATTTACATCCAAAATTATGTCCTACACTGTTTTAAGTCCCAGAGATTAGAAGTGGAAATTTAAAGGAAACTGTCATAACGTACCGCGCTGAAGGAATATGGACATAAATTTATTTTGTGCTGTTACAGGTTCACCCCATTTATGCAATTTACTTTAAAATATTTCATTTGCACCATGCAGTAGCAAATGCGTATGAGTATTTTTGGAGGTAATGAACAATACAGGACATGATAGTAGTAAAATATATTCAATATTGACAATTTGAAAAGAAAATTGAATTTTATCATCTCCTATAACTTTTTATAGCAACCTTTGCACATAACTTGGTGGTTTTAAGGACAATTTGAAGACGACAGGATTAGGAGTACTATCTATTCAGATACAGAATTCAGAACATCTCTGTCAAAACACTGCAAAGGCTTGCTCAGCTCATGGAAAGCAGGTTGGTCCCTCCAAAAATCACAGGGAGATAGACCTGTGCTTGTGATGTGGCAGCAGACCTCCTGCCTTACGAAGAAAGAGTTAGACCAAGCTAACTGGCTCAATCCTGCCACTGACGTACATCAGCCAAGCCCAATAACCACATGGAGCCCACCCAGCAGCAACAGAGCAATTGCAGGATCATGGTGTTGGTCTTCCTCACGATGGGGGTTAAAAACTTGCTATCCATGAGAGAAGAGGCTATTAACAGAAGCTGCCGCATTTAGGATAAAACTAAGCAAGGGTACTTTCTGCAGAAAATCCTCACAGAAGGTTTAATAAGCTTGAAAATGACATTTTGAGTTACAACTACACTGCCATTTACCAAGGGGAAAAAAAAAAAAGAAAAAGGAAAAAAGCAAAAAGAAGCAAAAAGATCATGGACAAATAACTCATTTTCACACAGATTTCAACTAGAAATCCACAACATCCAAACATATCCCACAGGAGTGTTACATTTTGCAGGATACAGCTTGAGATTGTATCAGCATTTAATATTAAGGTGCCTGATAAAGGGAGGTCTGCCAAGAACAAGAAGAGTAGTTTGGATTTCACTAGTGTTATTCACAGTTAGTAAAAGCCTTCAAAACATGCGTAAACTATCTATTTGTAATGGTGTAAGAGTTTAGAAATGAGCAATGTCCTGCAATATTATAACTATTTCTATCAGGCAGATTTAGAGTAAGAAGCTGCCTCCAGCTGCAAAGCAATACCAGCAATTGAATAGAAACAATAGATGAGTGGACTAAACAGCAGGTTTGAAATACCTGAGCTCCCATAGAGCAGTTTTCAGCAATCATCATTTCTCTGCTCAATGTTGGGAAATTTTCCCATTTACTCGCAATCGTTTTGAACACAAAACTGTTTTGACTACATAGTACAGCAACAAAACCCACAACATCTCTAAAATACAAGGGAATAACAAAACCTGAAACTTTCTGACTCCCTGCTCACTCCACAGGTGAGCCGGTATCATGGCTAACATGCAACACCTGAATCTTACCAGACCCAACAAATGGAAAAATACCCAAGGAGATTATTTCTGAGATCAAAGTCACTATAGGTCTCATGAGCGCCTTTGTGGGAAAGACATTCTGGTATAACAGTGATGGGCAAAACCAATCCCCTCTCAAGGAGTCTCTTGCAGTGCTTAGGAGCAACAGAAGAGGAAAACAATGTCAAAGAAATGGTATTTGGAGAGAGGGCATGTCCATACATATCCAGCTAGGGCAGTGATTTTTCTGAGGTCTGCAGAGTATTAGTAAGGAATCTGGATAAGATAACTTAGAAGAACAAGTCTAATCTCATTATACAGTGGCTTTTGCTGAAGTTACCGCAGACTCCCAACAGCAACAGCAGTTATACTCATGGAGCCTGATCCACTCCTCTAAAGCAGCTACGACCTTTCCGCTAAAGTATTTTCTCAAACTTGATCATGAAAACTGTAATTTAACCAAGGAAAAAAAATTATCATCTTCTTGATGTGCACTCACTTTAAGCCCATCTTAGAGCAGATAAACCCAACCTACTGTAGCTAATGACAGGGACAGCACTTGATGGGGATCCCTTTCTGGCATTGTCACAATCACTGGGATTCCAATAAATGTTCCTCAACCAGACAGGCTGAGCCCACCCTCATGAAAACAGCACACCACAAGACGTGCTACCTTCCTGTTATATGTTAACAGCAACTGCTGGGGAACCACATGGGGTTTTGCTTTCCACATGAGCTATCGGAGCTCTGGAGAAGGCTCTCCCCAGTTACCACTCAAAAATGACCTGCCCCTGCAGAAAAGCAAAGAATCGCTCCCTACCCAGAGACCACCTACTTTAAAAAGACACAAAACTTTCAGCACGGAAATTCTGGCTGTGACCAGCTGCCATAAAAGAAAGGAGAGAAAGTAGTTGCCAGCTACAGATGTTCTTCTGCTGAAGCGTCTAAGAGTCCTCCATGGGTGAGAAGCATTTTTCATGTTACATTTACCATAGCACAAGCTCACAAAATCTGCGGTTTTCATGAAAATGGGTTGTCACCATAATCTGAATCTCTGACTGCTGTGCATTATCTGAATGCTCTATCTGAATGACGCACATCATGGTTTTATGTGCAACTGCCCAAATAACCCATCGTGAATCGTGGTGAAGACTTACGCTTCCAGTGAATCTCTTTATTTCTTTCAGAAATAAGTATCTTCTGCCTCTATGCTGAATCTGCTTCCATTTTTGGTTTTACCATGTATTAGCAACAGAATACCTTCCTTCCTGAATCTAGAGCAGCAAGCTGTCTCTGTGACTTACCAAGTCTTCTTTCTCTTTACCACGACTTAAGCAGTAAGCATCCTTCCTCAGGTTACAGCCACATCTCCCTTTCACCTTGCTGAGATTGGCAAGATCATAAGCAAGAACAGTCTCTGGGAAAACAGGACTCCCAACTCCACCAAAATCTGACTTATACCTTCTCCAACTAAGTATGACTGCCCTTCAGCCAGGACCATGCCATCAAGTGACAGCCAGAACAGCAGACTTCACAGCAGCTCCCTGGCTGTGTCCACACTACCACCTAGACCATTATGGATCAAAGTCTCCATTCCCAACAAAATTGAAGTTTCAGGACATAAATTCCTTACCTGCTTTTCAGAAACATTACTCTTCTTTGCATAAGATTGAAAATTGTATTTTACTTAGAAAATGTTGGCTCAAATGCTACCCCTACTGGGTAGCGATGGTCAAAAAATTAAACTAGACAAAACTGAAATTTTGAGCTTTTACCTTTACGCAAAGTACATCCACTGTTTATTTATTCTTTGGATTCTTCAAGCTACCTTCATGGTAGCTCAATCTTTTTCCATTAAGACTAAAAAATTTCAAATAAAACAATACCAAAGATAAAAATCTGAAAGGAAAACTAGCAATATTCAAAAATTTGTTTTAGTGTCATAAAACCACAGTTATTAGTATTACTGTACTATATATTTCTGACATGTAACTTCAGCTTTTCCCCTACTTCCCTTTGATTAATTCCTTGTACACAGAAGTCCTTATCTTATCTAGACTTCTTCAAAGCTATCTGCTTACACAGATATGTCAATAACAACTATTTCATTTCTAATCCTTCTTAAAAAACTTGTTTTCAGAAAAGAAAACTTTTTTTTAAAAATTATATTGACATCATATCTCTATAAGTGGTCAGCCTCAAAATAAACTGTTTAAAAAGGTAATAACCTGAATACCAGTATCGTGGAAATCTAGAAGAACCTACCTAGAAGAGTGATAGAGACTAATTACGGAGTGACCTGGTATCCTGTGAATGCAGTGGCTTTGAGTTTCATGAACAGCAGACTTACAAGGAGGAGAGAACTTGCAGAGTCTTTGTACCACCACAGGATACCAAATTAAGCCAAAGTCTGACTTTCTCATTGCTCTTCTCCAACCAAACAGCAATATCCCGAGCCAGTTCCTTCCCCAAAGTTATGACAGAATGACCAGAGGTACCGTAACCTCTACTCGTCTCTGTGCTGCAACCTCAGCTCTGCGGTTTGAACCCACCAGAAAGAGCAAAACTGAACAATGAGCCAAATTCAGAACACAGAGCCCAAGACCTGCTCCAACTCCTTTGCAATGGTTTGATGGAACAGAGCACATACAAGCCAGGAGCATTTCCTCTAAGGACAGTTGGAAATGTGGAAAAATCACAGCATCATGCATGCCATTAATTCTCTTTCTCCAACATGTACACAATGTGTCTAAGAACTGCTCCAACTCACACACACAAACTGACCAAAATTTCTAAAAGAATACAGATGTAGGAAAAAGTGGAAAATAGAAGACAGTTGAATGCAAAAATAACAGTACTGTAATAATACTCCACAACATAACCACAGTACATTTTACGGTAAACATGCAAAGGGAAAGAACATCTTGCAACCACATTCAGCTTTGGTATTTCTCCATTTGTGAGTTTCTACTTCCACACCAGTAATCTGGACCTTCCGACTTCATTTGAATTTCCTCTTTCATCATTTTATTAGAAAAATTCAGACACATCAGAAATAAATATGAGAGGAATATCGCATGCATACACCAATGGGGGATTAAGAACGTTTAAAAGGCCAGTTAGAAAATGGAGATCATGTATTCTGTGATTACAAAACAATTGACTTGCACTACTTCCTCCATCGCCCTGCACTGTGCTTCCCGAGGACCTGCAACAAATGAAACAGCAAAGAGGAAGCGGGAACGCTACATTACATGAGCCCACATGTCCTCAGGACCGGGGTCACATCGTGCAGCGTACCAATGAAACCTCTTTCCCATGGGCTATACCTGAAAAGCCAAAGAGAAGGCAACGTGCTGCAGCTAATGACAATTCCATTCTGAAACTGAATGCAACAAAAACAATTGGCATCTCTCTTCCTTTTCTAGCAATGCCCGTAGTCCCCACATGGCTACTGTTTGGTTTCTGCTCCAAGTACGACAAGGATTAGATTGGTGAAGTTCAGGATAATAAACTGACCTCACAAGCTCGACCCAGGGCCCAGAAGCTCCCTACTGTTTTGGTGGCACAGAGCACACTCAAACCTGCAACATCTCCTTTGCTGTGGAAGAATAACAGCATCACATATACCACAGCTTCCCATTTTCCAATGCCAGCAGTATGCAAAAACTCATCTGAGGACAATTTTAATTTACATACAGGCAGAAACCAGCTCCCATCAAGGCTCAGACATGAGCAGATGTAATTTTCCATGCCGCCTTCAGGTCAAACAAGGTTGGGATGACTTTAAGCATTCTCCTTCATCCGGGCAAAATCATCCTGTAGCAGTACTGATCACAAAAGCTTCACTGCCTGAGACACATCTCTCTAGAGGGCACAGCCAAAACTCCTTTCAACTCTGTCCAAGTGCTGTACAGCTACATGACATTTCCCCTCCCTTTCCACGTGTGCTGCTGCTGTGCTCTGCACTTCACTTGCCACAACACTGGCCTGCTGAGGGTGTTCACTTCTAGGACACAATTCCCTGATTCCAGCAAAAGTCCTTCCTTCTGCCTGGAAAAAAAAGAAGTGGAGCTTCGGAAGACTAAGTCTTATAAGTAAGATGAAGTATTGGCAGGAAGAAAGCACTCAGAAACATTTCTTCTTCTCTTCAAGCAGAGTTAGCAATACCTTGTTATTAGTATTCAGTGTTACTATCAAAAGGGTTTGGCTGATCCTACATACCCGGAAGGCAGCCATAACCTTTCTGCCTTTTTTCCTTCTTGAGTTTGAATTGTTGGAGTTTGGAGGGCTTCAAGATTTCTCCTCAAGGCCAATTTCACCAATTATCTCTGTCTTTATCAAATCTGGATGTAATTACTGCAGTTGGCTCCGAGTGGAGAATATAAGACCACTTGGAAATTACTGTTGTGCAGAGCAAGTGTGACGGTCCTGCATATTATTGCAAACCTGGCAAATATTATTTATTAATATTTCAACCATTACTTATTCCATATTGTATCATCAGGGACAGCACCCGTGTTAGTTTCAGAGATGTTTTGGAAAGGAAGAATAATTTTTAGTTTTCACTAGGTAAAGATTAGATATCTATCTTTAGCACTTTTGGGACAGACAATTTAGTGATGAATGCTCATAACTTGCTAAAAATCTAACTACATTTTTAGTTAACAAACTGTTTGAGAAATGAAGACATTTCCTACAGATCAAAAATAAAATTACACTCTACTTTGTCAAAATTTGGAGAAAAACTGAGCATTTCAATTGGGTCAATGATGCACCTAACTTTAGGTGCTGACATTTGAAAATCATATTGATATTGCTTCAAGTTCTCCATTGCTTGCTCCCATTACTCCCAAACCACCAAAAAAGCAAAACTTTTTTTTTTTTTCAAAAAGAAATCTTGAGGAACAGAGATCTTAAGCCTTTAGAAATGTTCTGCATCTTTTCCTATGTCCTCACTGTTTCTTTAGACTAACATACCTTTATTATTGTGTATGTACAAAAAGAGCACAAGGTGTAATAGCCTTCTGAAAATATTGATTTTTTTGTTCAAAGTCTCTACTGAATTCAGAATTTTGATGGGTTGAAGTAAACGGTGGTGCTAGAATAATACTGAAGTTACAGAATTCAGATCCCAGTTCTTTCAAATATACATTTTAAGATATACAGCTTCTTTAAAATGAGAGGAAGTAAAATTTCTCATTCTTTTAAGAGCTGTGTATAGGGATGGATTTTTACAATGATGAACAGCCTAATCAGGGTGAAGAACTGAAAGCTCACAAAGGGACCCCTCTATACCTTCCCCATTTTTTCATTTCCACTCTTCTCTTGAAAGGGGTGTCTCACCGGAGAACCTGAGGAGTGAAAGATTTTAAAGTATAGGACTGAAATCCATCAAACCCAGGATTGTGGTCCAAACCCAACCAGCTGTCAAACCCAGAGATATGAATGTATGCTCACTTCTGCCTAATAAAATTTGAATCAAACACTTTGCATCTGATTCTCCATGTGAGCTTTTATGCAAACTTCTAAAGTGCAAGGAATCCTGGGGTGGAAGAGCTATTCTGAGAGCTTTCACATAGTTCATGTAATTAGGGAAACCACTTCCTTTGATTGTAAGTGTTCAAAACAGCTGAATTTCTTCTTTCAAAGGAACTCTGTGATTTGGGTCATCTCTTTTACTTGCTCTTTCATGTTTCTCAAGATGAGAGGTGAGACTGTAGAGCACATTATTTAGAAAAAAAAAGATTCCACTTTTTGTTTTAGGGATTGAACTTGGACTATTCAAAAGGTTGTCATTTGGAAATCTGTCTTTCTTTCCCTCCCTCTGTTTCCTTCCTTTTCTGATAAGCTCTTCAGTGGCTCCAGCGAACATAGTCCAAAATGCCAATTTAAACCTAAGGGAAAACTGAAATATGGTACATAAAGGAAAAGGGACTCTCATTTTCCTTTGTATGGTTGTAGCTGAATATGTAATTATAAAGGAGCTCTAGCTGCAGGATCTCAGTCCCCATGTCACATTTACTTTTTTAATGGTTCTAAACACTGACCAAGCAAAAAGGCAGACATACAGATTTTAAAAGACAAACAAAGCAGCTGCCCTGGTCTTTGAAACGGGTCTGTGGGTTTTTTCTTTCCCAGAAAGGGAACTCGGGTCACAGTTTCAAGGCAACGACCATGTCACTAGAGCTAACAGCCAATGCCAGTGTCATTACAGCATCAAGTGTCACTTGCCCTGAATTTCTTGAGCCAGGCACCCCGTTAGTGCTGTTACTCCATGTTCACCTTGGTAACTGCCATAACGGGCAGGGAATCTCTCCCTTCTCACAGTATAGCACAGACACACAGTAATGAAAAGGCAGGAGGTTTCATACTGCAGATTTCCAATTTATTAAGTAACAACAGTATGCTTGTTTACCCTGGGAGGATGGAGCTTTATTCCCAGTTGGTGAAAAATTGCAGGACTCCTTCCAGAAATGTAGCATTAACAGGTAAGCGGTTTGCAACGGGAACAGCACAAACCACTTGGGACACAGCGCCAGAAACGACATTACTGCCAACTTCTGCACAGGACAGATGAGACACTGGCTTGGAGAGAAGACTTTACAATAAAGACTTTGGTACCAATACATAAACAAGCAAAAAAGCAAAAGTTAAGAGCAGAACTCCAAAATGTGTGGTCCTAACGAGCGGGGTTCTGGATCTTGTACTTGCCTTTAGGGTCCCCACAAACTCTTACAGGGGGTACTAGCAAGGCAACATCCAAAGGGAAGAGCAATTCAACAGCTCTGAATTTTATCCATCTGTTGCTACACATTTGTATCACATGCAGCATCTCAGCACACACAGACACATCGCAGAGGTCAAAGTAAAAAGCCTTTTCCTTGGTTTAAGAGATAAGAAGTACAGACTTCACCAAAAAGGAAAACCACCAATCACTACTTATAAGCCATCATCATTGATAGGATTGCCTCAAATGCGTATGACATTACTAAAATTAAGGTTATTACATGATTAGACAAAAAGTGATTTCTGTGCTTTTCCCCTTCTAGCTGTATACAGGCACGCACTACATTTTCTCTGATCTGCAATTCATCCAAGGAAGAGGAAAAGATATCCTCCTGGAAAATGTCACTCACTCACTCAAGGGTGCAGTAACTAGATTATTTTAACAAGTTCCCAGAACAACAATCTACTTGTCTCTCCTATTCTGCCTCTCCCAGATAAAAATTTGTAGAGAGCCTCAGCTTTCATTGAAAAGCTGACACCCGCCCAGCCTACATGCCTGCTTTTTGTTTTTTCCACCTTCCAAAGATGAACTTTGTACAAAACAACTGCATGTTGTCTTCTTGTGCCTACCAATAGCTTCCTCATTTCTATGGCAGCTCAAGGGTTTTTACAAACCATGCTTATTTTTGATGCAGCTACTGGAAACTGATGTGCCCGATACACAAAACCCACAGCTATTTAGTCAGGTGTGTGTTATGACACGATTTGTTTTCTCTCCCCTGCTTAAAACATTTAGCCATAAGGAATCTCAATTTTCAAAAGTTTTGGAGTAAAATAAATGAGCAACCAGAGGCAGAAGAGAAGTGGAAGACGTGTGGCACTGTCCCCTTCCAGTGACATCCAGGCACCAGGCACTTTTTCACCGAGGAGTTTCACCGAGGCCGTACGGGGACCCTCCTGGGTGCGAGAGGCTGCCCTGCTCTCCAGGCAACGGGCAGCCGAGCTGCAGAGGGGACCGAGGGGGCACAGAAGTGGTCACTGTTACTCCAGTCACCTAGTTTCCCAGTGGAGCTGGCTTTCTTAAACGGAAATTATGCAGGATGCAGATTCACTAAACATTAACCTAATAAATGAACATGCATTTGCAAATAGGATTCTTTCCCAGCAGCTGAACTGTTAACAGATGAAACACATTTAAAAATACAAACAGGGCAGTTTGGAGGCAGCCGGATCAGAAGAGCAGCTCCGCATTTGCCCTTACTGGCCTCCCCAGTGTGTTAGTGCAATTAATTGAGTATGAGAGAAAGAGTTAAGGCCGAAGCTGTTCTCTGGGCTCCTCTGCAGCCTCCAGCTAACATAAACAGGTCTGAATGTTTCCTTGTGACTGTTTATATTGTCCTCTTAAAAAGGAAAGTTTCTCTATCAGCACCTTAATAAGTGGCAATAGGTAAAAGGGAAATAACTTTTGCAGTCTTAGTTGCATCATTACAATTAAAAAGACTGATTTTGAGGCTTCCCTTAAAGTTAGGATATGTAAAATATATTTTTTTTTCTTGAACCTTGTTTTCAATGGAATCTTGTGCCCCAGACCCTCACAT